>CM070877.1:42191974-42291974 GCA_036365515.1 Torymus aiolomorphi
ACGGCGCGCGGCGAAGCTGCTAATATCGCGCGCGGTGTTAAAGTACGGCGGGCTGATACAAACCCGCACGTACACGGCACAGAAAGCTTGCACGGGGCGATTTCCGTGCGAGCCTCTACAATAAACCCGCGAGAGCAGAGTAGAAAACTTACGTTAAGAAGGAGCAACCGGTGCACTCGGCTCTCTCTCGCTCTCTGTCGCTCGCACAGTCGATGCGCGCTATGTCTCTCTCTCTCTCTCTCTCTCTCTCTCTTACTCGCTGTGTCGGGTCGGCAGGCGGGCTGGCTGCCGGCTCCTCGCTCGCTGTCTCGTGTGGCTCACGCGGCTCGGGATCGCTCTCTCTCTGTCTCTCTTTCACCAGTCTACACTATCTCGGCGCCTCCACTACACTCGCGGTAACTCTAAAAACACGATAAGAAGGCGCGGACGAGGTAACTTACGAGAGACACGGAGGAGATGCTTTCGGCGCGATGGCAGACACGAAGATGACTGCCGTGACTCGCATAAAGCCGTAGCAGCTTCGCGGGTCGCGACGGGCATATTACGCGTCGCGAGACCGTTCTAATCCGGTGAGGATGCTCGAGCGCTCGCGCCCCTGGTGAGCATGCCTGCTCGGCGCGGGTAATTCGAATGTCGAATTACCTAACTCGCGCACACGTTACTTTAGATTAGTACTTTATTTATTAATTTATTACTGTCGTGCTTTTTTCAGTATGATACCTGTTTTGGTATACCACTACTGTTTATGAGAACTTTTGGGTATAATTCCAATTGTGGTATTATAGTGCAGTTTACGACAAATTTAGAGTATTATACTGATTTTAGTATTATACGGTATAAAACCTTTCCACCGTGTCGTAAAACCAAACCTGCTCACCACTTGGCCGTCGCGACACCTAGCGCTTATGTACACCCTTCCTAAGGGACTCGCCACAAATGGACCGTGCCTTGCCTTGCCGTGCCGTCGCCACCCGGGCCGCCCCGTGCCATAGCGTGCCGAGCGCTTTTCGAATCGGAGTGCGCCGTCTATCAAGAGTATTGCTTCCGTGCTCCAAGCCCTTTTGGACATATGAGTTTGCCATCTGCAATCTTTGTTTATGACGAAAAAAATAAGCATAGCCTGGATTGCTCCGAAATATTCTGCAGGTAAAATCATTGTTAAATCACTGTAAATGTTGCTAATGTCAACATTATGTTAATTTTACGGTGTTATAACACTTTTTTTTTTGTTTAATACTGTTTAATAATTAATTTACAGAATGGACCAAAGTAAAATGGAAAAAATGTTAACGTGTTGTAAACTACATGTGACAGCAGTATCGTTATTGATAATAGCTAGAATATTAAAAAAAAAAAGAAAAAAACTCAGGAGATGGTGGGTTTTTGTGTATCTACTAAAACATGAACAATAATATATTTTATTACAAATTATTATTATTATTAAATTAAATTAAATAATTAATAATAATTATTAATAATTAATAATAATTATAAATAATTAATTATTATTAATAATTAATTAATTTTTATTAATAATTAATTTATTAAATTATTATTTATTTTATTACAAACGAGGACACAACAGTTCCATGTGACATACAGTAGGTTAAGAGTTGCTTTTTTATTTTAATCTATGCTATTCCATGCTATTAAACAAAAAAAAGTGTTGTAACACCGTAAAATTAACATAATGTTGACATTAGCAAAATTTACAATGATTTAACAATGATTTTACCTGTAGAATATTTCGGAGCAATCCAGGCTATGCTTGATTTTTTTCGTCATAAACAAAGATTGCAGATGGGAAACTCATATGTCCAAAAGGGCTTGGAGCACGGAAGAAATACTCTTGATAGATGGCGCACTCCGATTCGAAAAGCGTTTGGTACGCTATGGCACGGGGTGGCCCGGGCGGCGACGGCACGGCAAGGCACGGTCCATTTGTGGCGAGTCCCTAATTACACTTTCTCCGTGTACTTTTTCCGTTGTGAACCATCGGTAATAAAAATGTTTTTGTTGTATATACGACCGTGATGTTAATACTACTTAATGTTATTCCTACTTGTGTAAAGTCCTTTATTCCTAAATCCTTAAAAATCCTTAAAATAATTTATAGATTTATACCTACACATTATGTTGATTGTTATGATTTCTAATGCTAATGTAGCAGTAGTATGTAAATTATTTTATAAGTTTAATAAGTTTAACAAGTTTGGCTTTACAAGTTAGCTATTGCTTCCATATTAAAAATGTGCAAACTTTTTATTATTGCTAAATCATAATATTAATAGTAGTAACAATTTTTATCAAAAATTTGGAATATTTTGCATAAATATTTGAATAAATTATAATTTATAATGTAGAGGTTTGAGCTATATTTATTATTTCAAAAGAAAGGATGCAGATGGAGAGTTTACAATGTAGATTAGCTAAATGTTTTAAATTGCTGAAGATATTTTATAAACGTTCTTCAAATGTATGATATATGACATACTATAGAAACTGACAATTCAAGAAAGTGTGAATGTATCTATCCCCTTAGTTTCAAATTATTTAACAGTTTTGACAGTTAATGAAAGAACATTTAACTTATTTAGTTTTGTTCATGTTTAAATCTTATGGTAAGTGTAGTTATCAAGGTTCAAAGTAATTATTATAATTATAACTGGTAAAAGAAGCAAGTTAAGACAAATTGCATTAATTGATTAACCACACTAAACAATTATCATTTATATGTAATCATTGTGCGTAATCAATCCTTATTTTCATTGAAAATTCTTATTTTAGTGAAGTTGAAAAAAAAATCCTGATCAACATTAATGAACTTATTCATTTGATGAAATGGTGAGAATTTTGAAATTATCATGCTAAAAAGTCAATTAAATTTAATCAAATTTAAATTAATTTTTAATGCAGATTTAATATGTGTGAATATTACTTTATTCGGATTCAGTTGGTCACTTTTATCATGCTAACCTCACCTATTGATATTAATTGTACGCCTCTGCTATTAGTCCGTCAGATTTCTGTATTAAAGGTACATCTGTATATTAATAGATATAATTTCTTTAGTTAAAACAAAACAAATATTGAAATATTACTACCCTGAAACAATGTAATCTAATCTGATGGATCTCTAGCAAGAGCCATAAATAAAGGCTCTTCCTAAACGACCGTCAGATTTCATGAGAGCACATATCCTATATATTGGTAAAACCTAGGCCGTTGTTATATGTACGACAGATTTCCTAACCTCAAAAAATGTACAACGTATTAATAGATGAAAGGATACTTGAAAATTTTTAAAATTACATAAATTTTGACAATTAGGTATTGGTAATTGACTAAAGAAATAATATTCCTTCTTGTGTGGAAACTATTTTCTTGTGAAAAGTACACGATAGTAAAGTATGAACTTTACGATGGATGTGTTAAAAACGTTATTTGTACGACAGATTTCCAAACCTCAAAATGTACGATAGACATATTAAAATATGAAAGGACACTTGGAAATTTTGACAATTTTTGATAATTGACTAAAGAAATAATATTCTTTCTTGTATGGAAACTATTTTTTTGCCTGTTATACCAAATTCTCGTTATTGAAACGATGAGTATTTTTGTCGCGGTAGACAAATCTGTCGTACATATAGTAACGCCGTAAAACCTAATGTTCAATTTTCTGTAGTTGAAGAATTGACGCTTGAATAAAGAAAAGAATAGACAAGGATTGAGGTTTGACTAAAGAAATAATAGTCCCTTCCAGGTCAGACTCTCAAAACAACGGTTTTTACGTGTTTTTAAATGTGTTGTAGGTTATTTGTCCGTCAGATCTGACGGTCGTTTAGCAGAGGCGATAAATAAATCGTACAGATGCATATAGTATTATTTAGTGTGTAGGTCTGTCACGAAAAAAATTAACAAAAATATATTCTAAGATATCGTCAAATCCACAATATTTTTAACTGATGTGTGACTTTTTTAAAGTAATTTATGTCCGCTATTAGCGCTAAGCACATAAATGAGACTCGGTGTAAAATCTCTAATTTTTTCGTAGAAAACCAGTACTGTAAACCATATTAGTATGCCATGCAGGCAACGACGTGGGAATGAACAAAAATTAAAAAAAAAATCCACTTTTTGTCACTCTCGAAAAGTGGACCTTTTTTTGACAGTTTTGTACATTTCTAGGCTGTGGCCTGCGTGACACACTAATATAGATAACAGGACAGGTCTTCTACGTAAAAATTGAAGATTTTATACCCAGCCTCGTTTATGTGCTTTGCAGGCCATGCTAATAGCGGGCATAAATTACTTAAAAAAAACGTCTCACAATTAGTTAAAAGTATCATGGATTTGCCGATATAGCAGCAATCTTAAAAATTAGAATATAATATGAAGATTTATTGCAAACAAAACTGGTACTTTATACAGTTAATAATTTTTAATGTGCTATAAATGTTTTTAGTTTTTTGTTTAGTAGATTTTTTAGTTGACAAGACTTTGAGATCATTAGTTAGCTTGTTGAAGATCCTTATAGCTTCAATGTAACTATTTTTTGTTGGTAACAGATTTATTTGTTTTTGGTAATTGTATGGTTTTATACAAACATGTATTTTATAATAATATTATTTATTATTTATTTCCAGATAATATTTACAATTATATAATTATATATTTACATAAGTAAGTAAATCCTACCGAGGCAAATAGTATTGCCTCTGTGTAGGTCTGGTATAGACATAAAAGAAAAGAAAAAACTTAAAAACTAAATAATATATTTTTACATACTAGGTTATCATAGACGCGTAAAATTTAGTCAATATCGCATAGAGATTTATTATATGATATAATAGATAATAAATTTTGTTAAAATTAAATTATTATAATAATTTACAAATATTAAATAACTACTAATCTCAAAAGTTTAATAACTTAATTAATCTGGCTCTTTTTCTTTCACATATATTCATTTTTATGGCCTTTGTTATTTGTACGTCAGATTGCCAAAAAATAACGTACGTCTAATGACGTACAAGTAAGGAATTTACTCACTTATTTTGGGAGAAATTTGTCGTACAAATAAAAAATAATCACGAGAATAAAGTAGTAAAATATTAACTATAAATGCTAAGAATATTATTAATGCAAAGCTATATTCCGTAAATATAACCTACAAACCTCAGCTATTTGTATGACAGATGGGCATGATCTAGGGAATTTTAGGCATAAAAATAAAAGCCATGTTTCACACCAGATGTGTGGCCAACTTCAGATCATTGTAATGCATTAACATTAGGTGGCACCGTGGCGCTAGCGACATAAATGCGGTTAATTTGAAACATGTGGATAAATTAATTTCACTTATATAAATTACAAAAATTTTAAAAATAATTTTTCTAATAACATGAAAAATAAAAATTTATTTCTTTTTCAATCTTCAAAAAAGTAATGATATGAAAATTAAATATTGAGTACGAGCGCTTGTCAACAAACCGATAACGTGTGTGTCGTTCAATATATTCTGTACAGTGCCGAACTAAGTCTATATTTGATCAAAATTTGGACTTTTTCAAGCTTGCAAATTGCTGTACAATTTGCAAGCTTGAAATAGCTTAAAACCGGCCACGATGATTCCTGTCATCGATGGCTCGTCACCCCATCAAGTGTAAAACCAAACTAGTGAAAATCCCAGTCAAGTTAAAAGCTACGCAAATGTTACTCAACCGAAAAAGGAACAGGCTATCATCATCGATTCCATGGAAGGTTTTACAAACGATGACTACATCGACGGTCTTGAAAAAATCATCAGTGTGAATTCCATCCTTTCTATATCGAAAATCTCTGGTGGAAGAGTATGCGTTTTCTTAGCGAATAAAGCACTAGTGGAAAGAATAACTGAGCAAACAATAAAAGTGAACAACACCGATCTTAAAATCAGGCCTTTAATAGGAAAAAACAAACGTGTCGTAGTTTCAAATGTCCAAACCCACATTCCCAACGAAATATTATCGACCGCCCTAAAAGAAAAAGGAATCTCTCTCGTGTCCTCTATTTACAATATCGAAGCAAGTCTAAGTAAGCCCAGACGTACACACATACAATCCCACCGAAGACAAGTATACATCAAGGAAGGAGATGAAATTTTTTTGCCTGAATCACTTCAAATTATATACGAAGATACAACATACTGGATATACTTAAGCACCAACGCCACAGAGTGCTTTGTATGTAAACAAAAAGGTCACATAGCCAAACTGTGCCCGCAAACCTCTACACAAGTACACAATGCTAATCTTACTTCGAAAGACACAGAAATTAATAACTCTCTCTTACACAACGAACCTAGTACTCTTAAAGATACTGCAAATAAGGATTCTCCCCCACTAATGGAATCTCTAAACAAACAAGGTCTTAAATGTCCCCCTCCTTCGTCTACAACTTCCGACGAAACACCAAAGTCTACTAAATACTACAAATGCTCATTACACTAAAAATACTGATTTCCCTGATTCTTCGGACAGCTCAACCACTGAAATTGAAAACGATTTTATAAAACCAAAAAATCAAAGAAAGAAAAAACGACGTGAGAAGAAAAATGGAGATTCAAGTTCTACATCAATAAACAATGAAGCACACAATAGCCTAGAGGACTTATCAACTCAAGCCAAAGATACAGTAGGAAACATAACCACCAAATATACATTAGATTTCAAAAAATTTAATTCGTTTTTAAAAGCCACAGATGGACAACCAAATATACTAGAAATTTCTCAACAATATACACAAGACTCGACAATCCTAATCAAAATTATTGAAGAAACTTATCCTCACGTAAATAATCGTTACCTCAAATCGAAACTAACAAAATTGAAAAACAAACTCTTGAAATCGTCTCCCATCATACCTATGGAAACAAGTTCACCAGCAAAATACCGACAACAATTTCATAAAAATTAAAAACATCATAGACAAAATTACTGGATTTAAAGTGTTCAAAAAAGACAGAACTCATTCAAAAGGAGGCGGCATACTCATGTTAATCCGGAATAACGTAGCTTACTATGAACTAAAAAGCGACTCTAATATAAATCCTTCAATTGAAATAACAGGTATCAAAATCACAAATGTAACACCAAATATCGAACTACTTGTATGCTACAGAACCCCAGGTCTCTCATCCCAGGCTGAATGGCAAAAAATTTTTAATAATGTAAGCAAAAAAGTCATACAATCATGCTAGGCGACTTCAACGCCCACCACCATGCTTGGACCTGTAACAAAATCGAGCCGAACGGTAAAAAACTTCTTGATTGTATAAACAATTCCAACCTATTTTTACATAACAACAATACTATTACTTATATAAAGCCCAATGGTTACTCTTCAAATATAGATCTTGTTTTTTCTTCTAGAAACATTTCAGAAAAAATAAACGTAACAGCTCACGACGAAACTTGGGGTTCTGATCATTTCCCATTATTCATACAACTATCACTTAAAAAAAACATATACGAAAAAAAGTCACATAAAATCACCTCTGTTAGAACGAATTGGGAAAATGTTAACAAGGATCTAAACAAAAATTATGACCAATTCATATCTAATACTTACGATCAAAGTACAGCAAGCGCCAAATACTCAATTTTTATGAGTATATTAACAACGGCGCTAATTGCAAATACTCCAAATAAAAAATCTGTAAATAAAAAATTTCATCCTAACCCTGTTCCTTGGTGGGATTCGGAATGTGATAAGCTAAAAAGACTACGTCGTGCAGCATTAAAAAAATGGAGATATTCTAAAGAAATTGAGGATTACATTACTTATAAAAAATATGCTGCCCAGGCTAGAAGAATGTTCAAAAACAAAAAGAAACAAAATTTTAAAAATTTCACCAAAAATATTAACTTTAGAACTAATCAAACCTATGTATGGAATACCACCAAAATTCTGAAAAATAAATGGACAAAAGTCACACCTTATCACACTTCCGAAAACCACCAAAATCAAGAAAAAACAGACACCGCTTTAGATAAAATATGTCCACCCTGGTTTCCGACAGATCCCAAATGGCTACCATCATGTCAAAGTAACGAATTTTTAAGTTCAACTTTTGACTTTTACGAATTCAATACTGCTCTTTCAAGTAAAAACTTCCGATCTGCCTGTGGCATGGACGGAATCGACTATGACATCTTGCAAAAACTACCTATAGCCCACAAGCTTATTCTTCTAGACATATTCAATGAAATGTACGTTACTGACTCCTACCCCACATACTGGCAAAAATCCCATGTTCATTTTATAAACAAACCGGATGGAAAAAGTGTACGACCAATCAGCCTTACTTCATGTGTTTGCAAGCTTTTTGAGACCCTAATTAAAAATAAACTACAGTGATGGCTAGGACATAACAAACTACTTCTACCCAGTCAATCAGGCTTCCGAAAAGGACAATGTACAATTGACAATCTAGCAGGGTTAACTTTAAATGTTGCGGAATCTTTTAGTAAAAATAAAGATGCTTTAGCTGCATTTTTAGATGTAAACGGCGCATTTGACAACGTGGAAATAAATATCCTCTTGCAACAATTGGCTTCAATTGGATGCCCAATCAACCTTGTTAAATTCACAAAGTTCATCACATTCCAAAGGTATATGTACACTGACCAATCCAAGGAGCTCTTTAAATTTACATATAAAGGTGTACCTCAGGGTGGTGTATTAAGCCCCCTACTGTACAATATATATGTCTCAAAAATATGTGACAACTTACCTAAGAGCGTCACAGTATATCAATTTGCTGACGATATTGGAATTATAGTTAAAAGGGGCCTTTTTGATACATGCAAAAAAATATTAGAAAAGCTATCAGCACAACTAGTTCAAATTTATACATCCTAGGCCTAAAACTTTCTCCTCATAAGTCTACTTCTATACACTTTAATAAACGTAATATAAAGCCAGGCCAAACAGAAATCAAAATAAACAAAGCAGTCATCAAATCCAGTGCAACCGCCCGATTTCTCGGCATCACATTCGATTACAAACTCTCCTTTAACATTCAAGTAAAAAATATAGAAAAAAAGTGTTTAAGAGCCATGAATATCATTAAATTCATTAGAGGTACATTGTAGGGCGCCGATCCCGAAACGCTAATTATATTGTATAAAACGTTTGTAAGATCAATAATAGACTATGGCTGTTACATCTACTTTCCAACCCAGGTCAATCAAATAAATAAGCTTGAAAAAATTCAATACCTAGCCATTAGACTTGCCCTTGGTTTCCGTAATAGTATACCTACAAATATTCTGCTATCTGAATCTAAGTTACCACTCTTACAAGAATGTTCAAAATTCCTCTGTAATTACTACCTTAACAAAGTACACTCAAATGTCAGCCTACCTGTAAACAAGACAATAATCAACACAAAACAGTCCATTGAAAAAACAAACAATATACAAAAATGACTTCAAAAATAGAATCTTAATTCAATGTATAACAAATCCCACCTTTCCCAGCAGTATTATTTTTTCTAATAATCATTATAATCTGTATACATATAAGTACAATATTAATTTAAATAATACCCAAGTTGATGTAGACGCAGGTGATAAATTGAAAAAAAGTATCAACCCCAACCTAGATATAGAACAACTAATAAGAGCAGAAAAAGCATGTGCTCTCTTTACTGATGGTAGCAAATCCACTTCGAAATCTGTCGGAAGCGCCTGTCACTGTATCGAAACTAAAGAAAACATCTTAAGGAGTTTGAATAAAAATGCTTCTATCTTTACAGCAGAATGTTTCGCTCTAACTCTAACCATGGATATCGCCCTTAAAAATCCGAATCAAAATTACATTATATTTTCTGATGTCAAAAGTGTTCTGCTATCCTTGAAAAACAGTAACACAAACATTCTAACCAATCCATATGTCTTCAAAGTGCGTAAAAAAATTCAGGAATTTTCAACAAAGTCAAAAAATAATAGCAAAATAAAATTCTTCTGGATACCAGGACACATTAGCATTAACGGTAATGAGGAGGCAGACAAGCTAGCTAAAAAAGCTTCCAACAAAGCAGTGTTAAAATACATTAAAATTCCTTTCACCGATCTACGTGAACATGAAAAAGAAAAAGCTTTAAAATGCACTTCAGAAATACTTATCAATGAGGGATCGACCAAAGGCACTCATTACTTTCAAAATTACTACGTAAATTCGAATAAACCGTGGTATAAAAAACTAAATCTCCCAAGAGAAGCCACTGTCACATTTAACAGATGTAGATCAGGCCATTGTAATGTTGCATCATCTCTAGCTCGAATTGGGATAAGTCCAAGCGCACAATGTCAATGTGGGTATGGCAACCAAGATCTTAATCATTTGTTCTGGCAATGCCCAATTTACGATAAGCAACGAATTAATTTTACCAAAGCACTTAAAATAGCTGGCTTGTCTCTACCTCAACATCCGAACTGCACATTTGTATTTTCCAAACTCACAAAAATAATATGTGAAATAGTGTTCAAATTTTTTAAAAATAGCAACCTAAAATTATAATGTCAATGTAAATATATTTGTACTGTTTAATGTAAGTATACACATGTTATATACTCAAATATTGTAAACACACACACACCCACACGCACACACACATATGTATGCAAATGATCCTACACGGGATTAAAATGCTCAATAAAAAAAAAAAAAAGTACCACACAAAACAGGTAACAAATAATTAATACGAAGAAAGCTAAAATTAGCTTGCTTCTTCTTCTTCTTCTTCTTTATTTTAACTGGCAGATGGGCTGAGCCCTAGTGCCATCACCCGGTATGAACTAAAACTGTATGTAGACTGTGGTTCGGAGTTTATATGGTGTGGTTGTGGTCATGTTCTCGAGGCCGGGTAACCAGCACCGTGTACTGTATGTTTTATAGGTTGTAGGTAAGGGACTGATGTAAATTGGGAAGACAGCTGGTGAAGGAAAGTGCAAGTGGTTTTAAACAAAAAGTTGGCAGTCTTTTAGAAATTCTGTCATGAATTTAGTGTTTAAGCATTTTGGGTTTTTTAAATATTCTTCTATTTTTGTTGGGATTTTTGATTTATTATTATTAATTTTTTTGTAGAGGACAGTTCTGTGGGCGGCATATAGTGGATAATCGAGTACTACGTGTTCAATGGACTCTTCTCTGTACCCACAGTTGCATCTGGCTGATTTGGTTATGTTTTTTCTGCAGAGGCTTTCTCCTAATGAGTAGTGATTTGCTCTGAGTCTGTTGACGGAGGTGATGTGATATCGAGGAGTGACCATATCATGGAACCATGTTTTTAGAGCTTCATTGTAGAAATTATCAAAATAGTACTTTCCTTTAATATTTTTTTGCATTTCTAGGTGTCTATGGAATCTTTTGTTCATTATGGCTTTTGCTTCTTCAAATAGATCTGAAAAAGGGATTTTGCAGTTGATTTTTTCACCAGTAGATATTGCTTCTTTTGCAAGAGCATCTGCAGTTTCATTACCTTGGATCCCAACGTGGGCAGGTGTCCAAATAATTTTTGTTTTTAGGTTAAGAGATTTGGCGATGAGGAGTTTATTTTTAATGTCTAGGATTAAGAATGAAACACTTTTGGTTTTTAAGAAAGAGTAGTTTAGTAAAGCAGTAAGCACTGATAGAGAATCTGAGAATATTCTGGTGTTTTGGAGTTCTTGATCTATGATGAGATCTAATGCTTTGAGGATAGCTAAAGCTTCTGCAGTAAATATTCAGGCTAATTTGTTGATTTTAAATTTGTAGATAGAGTTGAGGTGAGGAGAATAGACACCAATGCCAGTGTGATTACCATCAATAGTCTTGGATCCATCTGTGTAAAAATCTATGTATCTATCAGGGTATTTTAAAAATATTTTCTTAAATTCTTTTATTGGATTTGTTGATTTTTGAATTTGGAGTCCTTCTTCGGTGGTGACTATACTGTCTAGGTTTAGGTTAATTACAGAGCGGTCATACGGATATGGTAGAGGCTGTGGGAATTTCATAATGAGTGGATTTTTATATAAGAAGCATTTGATGTAGTATTTGAACAGAGGGAAAGAATTAAAGAGATGAGATAGGGTGTGATGTTGCAAATTGTAGTTGTATAGATAGCATAGCAGGTTGGTGAGCCTATCATCTTCTATCGACACAAGTTTGATCGCTTGTTTATTGGTTAGGTAGTCCATGCGTAAGTTTAAAGGAGGTTCTCTGGCTTCTGCCATCATTACATTGATGGGAGTAGAATTGCGGTACCCAAGGGCGATCCTTAGAGCCTTGTATTGGATCTTATTTAGTTTTTCTTTAAGGGTGGTGTTTTTTATGGAGATGCAGCAGCAGCTGTATTCAATAATACTCCTGAGCCTCTATAAATATTAAGTAATATTTGGGGGTGACCTCCCCACCAAGTGCCTCTTAATACTTTTAGGACGTTCAAGGGTTTTTGAATTTTATTGATTAGGTATTTAGCATGAAAGGACCAGTCAAGGTTAGTGTCAAGCCAAACACCAAGATATTTGACCTCTTTAACAGCATTTATTACCACGTTGTTTATATTGATTTGTAAGTTAGTGATGGGGAGTTTTTTATTGCTGGTGAATATAATTAGTTGAGATTTATGAGGGGCAATCTCGAGTCCTATTGAGTTAAGAAATTTTATTATAGCTTTCATGTTGTTTTCGATTAATTTTAGTCCTTCAGAGAGAGATTTGTTGGAATTGGTAATGATGGTGTCGTCTGCAAACTGGATCATATCATTGTTTTGAAAGATGTGTTTGTTTAAGTACAGAATGTATATGATAAACAGCAATGGACTCAGCACGCAGCCCTGGGGAACTCCTAAGTGTCTTAGGTACGGTCCAACCAGCTTGTGATTTATCTTAAAATAGAGATTTCGGTCAGTCATTATATTGAAGATAAATTTACGTATGTTATATGGGATGCCAAGATCTTTTAGGATGTTTTGAAGAATATTAGGGTTGACCATATCAAAAGCAGATTTTATATCTATTAGTAGTGCTATGAGGTAGGATTTTTCTGCTAGAGCTTTATGAATTTGGGTGACCAGGTATCGATACTAGTAGCACAAGATCTGAACTTGCGGAAACCATTTTGCGTTTCAGGAATGGTGAAATTGGTTTCAAGATGATGTACAAGGCGAGCTTGGACCATTTTTTCCATTAATTTTAGCATTGATGAAGCTAACGTAATGGGTCTAAATTTATCTTTATCCTTTTTAGGTAATAAAACCATCAGGAATTCTTTCCAGTCTTGGGGTATAGATTGCTTGAGGAAAAATTCATTGAAGACGTGAAGCATTAAGATTTGTAACACATGAGGTGTGTGTTTTAACATTTGGTTAGTTAATTGATCTAGTCCAGGGCTAGAGCTGGAGTTGCATGAGTTTATAGCATCTTTTAATTCCTCCAGGGAGAAGGGTTTGTCAAGCTCGTCATTAGTATTAAAGTTGGTTGAGGAGTCGAAGTCATCTTCCTTTTCAGGTGGTTTGTTGTAGGAGGCTGATGGGGGGCAATATTCGCTTATGAAGCTGAGCATGTTAGAAACTGTTTCTTGGTTAGTTTGTGTATAGTGACTATTGTGTTTGCCATTAAACTTATGGATGGTTTTCCATACCTCTGAGATGTCTGTGTCTCTGGAGAGTTTGGTTTCAGTGTAGGCTTTAAATTTGTTAAATTTGATCTCTTTAATACGTTTTTTAGACCATGTTTCGTGTTTTTTTAAGTTATTGAGTGATTCAATAGTGGGATTGTTTTTTAGCTCTCTTTCAAGAGAGTGTCTCTTGGATAAGATTTCAGCTGTTTCTTCATCCCACCAGGGGGGTTTGGCTGAACGGGCCTTAAAGCTAGTCCTTAATCTGTTTTTGATAACTGTGGGGCGTTTCAGAGGAAGATCTACAGATTCTCTGGTTTGTGTGATGTTGAGGTGATGTGACGATACTTGTGAATCATTTTTATCTTTATTTTTTGGATTTGAAATGCGGGTTTTCTTGATTTTTTTTAGGGTAGTTAGTGTTTTAAATAGAATATTTTTTATGGAGTCATATTTTTCAAGTATAGGTTTTTGCTTGAAGTCGTTGATTTTTTCAGTAGGGTAGGCTTCTTCTGTAAGGTTTTCGGTGATACAAGTAAAATGTTTCCAGTTAATGTTATTAGTATTAAGTTTATGTGTTGAGGAAATTGGATTTGGGGTAAGTTGTTTGTTAATTTCGATTTCAATTAAGTAATGATCACTAGACATCCTGTGATCTAGCACATTCCAAGAAGTAAGTAGGGCGATATTTGATGAGACTAATGAAAGGTCTATGGCTGAGAAGGTAGGTATGGTATCTTCAGTTGGTCTCAAGAAGGTCATAGATCCGTTATTGATTATAACCATATCCTTGTCTACAAGCGTTTCGATAAGATTTTGGCCAGTTGGGCAATTATGAGAAGAACCCCACAGCGAATGGTGGGCGTTAAAATCTCCGCCAATAATTTTGAATTCAAATTGGTCCATGGCTTGTAAGTACTTTTTCCATTCGTCTAAAGTCACTGTTTGCCAGGCGGTCTATACACAGAGCATATGAGAATGTTACATGAGGTGTCAAGTTGAACTGCGATAGCCACAGTCTCAAAATAATTGGGCTCATGATAGATATGTTTTACTTCGCTGTATGTTAAGTTGGATTTGATGAGAATGCAGACACCACCTCCGTGGTCTTTCTCGTTTACATTCTTCAGTGGTCTGTCCTTTCTTATAACTTCAAAGTTTTTAATGGAAAGGTTTTTTTTTTTTGATGCAGCCATGTCTCTGATAGCATTATAATATCATAATCATCTGCAATGGCTTTAAGATTGTCTAACTTATTCAATATTGAATGACAATTCCATTGTAGGATTTTTATGTTGTTTCTTGTATTACTCGGGGTTTTGGATTCAGTGTGGATATTGTCCATTGTGTTGTTATATATATATATATTTTTTTTTTTTTATTACTAAATTATTATTGTTGAAATTCTTGAGAGAAAGGTGAGTAATTTTCCTGAGTATGATCGTATTGTGATATTGATTTTATCGGAGTAAGTCTTAAATTGGGGTCTTCGTATTGATTTTTTAACAGTGTGAATGCTTTCTGTAAGTGGTCGAATGAAGTTTCAGCTTTTGTTTGTTGGAGAATTTCTAAGGTTCGACTAATCGGATTATTGGGTGCTGGTGTTACGTTCTTTGATCGTTGAGTGCTCGCTTGAAGGCTGAGGTTGCCTTTATAGAAAAAATCTTTGGCAGTTATTTTTTCTGCTGTATTGCTCAAAGGCAATTCAGCTCTGCCATTTGTGTAAGATAGGCATTCATTGTGGATCGTCATTAGCCTTTTATAGGTCTCCTTGTCTAGCTCAGAGCGTTGTATTGACTTTGGTGAAGTATTCGGAGAGCGGGGAGTTTGTTGCCTGCTGGATTTTTTAACCGTCGATACGTTCTCTACTGATGATACAGTAGCTGTTATACTGCTCTTTATTTTGTCTGCGTATGATCGCTCTCCAGCTGAGAATTGAGGGGCATACGTTTGAGTTACGTTTTTAAGACCCGGGAATTCAGAGTTGTTGTTGATAAATTGTTTGTTATATATCTGTTTCTTTACTTCAGCGATTGTAAGGTTTAGTTTTGTGGCTGTGTCTCTAATGTACTGTTCTTTAAGGGGATGCCTTACTCGTACTATTACCGACCGAGCAATTGACACAGTTTCAAGCTGATTAAAAATAAAATACGTCGAATCACAAAAAATCAAGAGAACACTCTTCTGTGTTTTTTAACGTTCTATCATCCAGTCAAAGTTTGGAGTCGAAATATCAAGCCGTTTTTTCAAAAACTTTGAACGAAATTAAATTTAATTTCGTTCAAAGTTTTTGAAAAAACGGCTTGATATTTCGACTCCAAACTTTGACTGGATGATAGAACGTTAAAAAACACAGAAGAGTGTTCTCTTGATTTTTTGTGATTCGACGTATTTTATTTTTAATCAGCTTGAAACTGTGTGAATTGCTCGGTCGGTAATGGTACGAGTATGGCATCCCCTTAAGTCTAGCCGGACAAGATTTGTCAATCGGGAGGTGGCATTGCTTGCAGTGTAGGCAAACTGGTTGCGATTCTGCTAGCGGGCACATCTGATTTTCCTGATGTTTATTTTCGCCGCACCTTATACAAATTTCGTTTGAAGATTTGCAGTTGATTTTAATGTGTCCGAATTTAAAGCATCTATAGCACTGTCGAACTTGCGGGTAATAGGTTTGAATGGGATAAATTACTTAATATATTTTAGCTTCTGATGATAAAAACTGTCCCTTCACAGTTATTTGCACAGTGGTGGTTGGTAGGATATCTACTTTTTGGGTAGATTTATTGTAGGCTCTCCTGGTAAATCGCCTAAAATGAATAATTTCAAGAGGACCATGTGGAGAGTCTATTTCAGTATATTTTTTTAGTTCTTCATCTGAGATGTCGACGGGGATGCCTTTAATTACTCCTTGTTTAGAAAGAAGATGATTTGGAATGAAGGCTTTGATACCTAGATCTTTCCAGAAGGGGAGGTTGATTATTATATTTGCTATGTTTCTGTATTTAACTACTATTACCACTTTATTTTGACTTAAGGGTTTAATTTCATTGAAGGTGTCTTTAACTTTATCAGCGTACATTGGAATAAGTATTTTCGCAATTTTGATAGCATTAATTGGTTCTTTAGGGTCAATACTCTGGCAGTAGATTTTATAGGGGCCAGGAGTAGAGATATCAAAGTTTTGTGCAAGGGGTTCTTGTTTTGGAGTTTCATTTTTTGATTCGGAGAAATTATTGGAAGTCGATAGGGTAGATTCTATTTGGGCGTGTGTTGGTTGAGAGGAGTTCATTTGTGTGCTCCCAGCGCCATCTTGTGGTTGAAACTGAAAGTGTTCATTCAAATTCCTGGAAGCTTTGCCGGGTTGCCGTTTTTTGTTATTGTTTAGAGAATTGTTAGGAGAGATGGGTGATTGGGAAGCTGCCGATCTCTTCCGCCTTGTATCTGATGCATCAGTTTCCGTACAATCTTCCTCGTATCTAAGTTCGGTGGAGGAACATTCATTATTATTATTATTTTTATTTTTTTCTTCTTTTTTTTCCTCTGTATGAATAATCTTGTCAATGTCCTCATTGGAGGGATTTTTTAGCTTGTTGATATCGGTGTTGGGATTGGAGTTGTCTTTTGCTAGGTTTTTGGTTTTTATCTTGTTATTTTTCTTTATTTTTGTTGAATTGTTAGTGTCATTAGTTGGACTGTTTACCTTTAGGTAATCAACTTTAGCTAGGATATTACTTTGCTTTGAGGGAGGTACAGGTAGATTGGTTACCTTACCTTTATTGACGTTGCCTTTGTTTAGACCTAGGGAAGTGAAGGAATGTTTGGAGTTGGGAAAGGGAGGGGAAGGGGGCAAGGGTAGTGGAAGGGGGGGAGGATTTTGCTGGTTAGTGAAAGCCATCCTTATGCCGTTTGGTGGTGGTGTGAGCGGTTTTTGGCTAGTCCGCTTAATTTAGGCTTAGGCATGCCCCGCCGCCTGATGTCTGATGCGATGTTTTATGGGGTTCAGGATGGAGTGCACACTCTTAATTCCGAACTTGCGAACTTGCAAAGACCTGATAGGCCAAATCGAAGAGTAAGTTATTGATGTAGGCCGATGGTTAGCGGTTACGCCGAGTGATACCGAGGAACGAAACACGTCCGCACGCGGCGGCGTCTAGAACTGGACTCAATTAGCTTGCTTAACTTCCATAGCAGAAATCGAAAATGTTAAAAAAGTGTAATAAACTGTAAAAAAAATGTAAGAGATCGTAAGAAAATGTAAGTAATCGTATATTTGTATTGGATTTCGGACGTTTTTTACACTTTCTTACATTTTCTTACCGTTTTTTACTTTTTTAAAATTTGGCATTTTTTCATTTATTTTAACGTAACGTAAAAAAGTGTAAAAAAATGTAAAAAAAGAACAAAAAAATGTAATAAAATGTAAGAAAGTGTAACACTTTACAGTTTCTTACAGAAACTTATATTTTTTTACATAATTTTACAGTTCTATACAATTTATTACATTTTTTCACATTTTATTACATATTATATTTTTTATTTTGTTACAAAATATGAAAAAGTGTAAAAAAAAATGTCAAAAAAGAACAAAAAAATGTAATAAAATGTAAGAAAGTGTAACACTTCACAGTTTTTTACAGAAACTTAGATTTTTTTATAACATAAAGGACCATGATTGAAGCTTTCACTATTTATCGTTACTCCTATAAAGTCGTTAGCCTCCCCGCGGCTACAGAATTGTTCATGTAAATCCTTTAGACAACCTTCGAGCCACATCTAAATGTTCCCGTTTGCCGGTGGATCAGCTAGTCTTCCTCGTATCTCCCGTCCTTGATAACGAAAACGGTGATAGCGTTGTGTTATTTCGCTTTCCACGATAAAACACGGTCTCGATCCTTCACCATGCTGCAAGTAATTGGCTGTAAAATAATTATTTTCATTTTTTATTTTTTATTTTTGAAAACTATTAAAAATATTATACACCCTTACCCTGACTTCGTCATTTCTCTCTTTAGATGTATCAGTTCTACTGCTACTGCTGCTAGTACTGCTGCTACTAAAGTCAGAATCATATCCTTCCTGGACATGTTGCGTCATCGTTAAAATAGATGAATCAACTTCTGTAACTAAAGTATTGAGATCTATCAAAATGTATACATTGTAAAATATTATTTTAATACTTTCAATACTTACGGTTACGTGTTTCCTCGTTTTCGTGATGCACATCATAGGTTACTGATTATAAAGCTGAAATATTGAATTGTGCCTTAATAATATGAACATTATTATAACAGATTCAATACTTACGATTTATTATATCTTCATTATGACGGTATACATTGCCCGTTGATGGACCAGGTTGTGGATCATCAGTTGTCGAAGGTCCTGACTGTGCATCGTCTTGATATTGCATGTTGAATTCGTCACCTTCCGTATAGTCGAGTATTTGATCGACCACTGTGGATAAATCGATTTAATTTATTGAAGATAAAGAAAAATATATGTCAAATTATTATTTTAATTTTAACAATCTCAATACTTACTATGATCCATGTTAGATTTTGAGGGTCCAGGCTGTTGATCATCTTGAGAATTTATTTGCATTAATACTTCATCGCCTTCTGTATCGTCGTGCATCTGATTAATTACTGAAAAATAATAACATTATCGGTTTAGAGTAAAAGTAAAATCAATACATTTTTAAACTAGAATGATTCGATACTTACGATGACGGTGAATTATACGTCTGGCTAGAGGGTTTGTATGATCATTGCGTTGCTTTACAGCCTTTACAACGATCGACAGCACAGCTGCATTATGAAAAAGGCCAATACTATACATGTAGTAGATGCTTGATATGTCGCAATGCAAGAGAAGAAAATGCAATTTTTTGCATAATACCTCCAGCGACAACTTTTCGAGGTCGCTAGCCCATACTCGCCCACACATTGTGCGTATATGCGAGTGCCGAGCATTTGCTATGCGTAAAACGTGTCTCAAAATTTTAACTAAATGAGATATACTGGCTCTAATCATCTTGAAGTGTTGTGATTCCGCCCACTCAAACTTTACTGACTAGTCGTTGATTCCAAACCCCTCTCAAATAAACAGCCAGACAATGCATTGTCGCGTATGCCATCTCTAGCGATAAAACGACGTCGATGAGTCTTTGGGTACGCTATCCGATTTCAACTTCCTTTCCTCAAGAAAAAATTTTTCCCTGTGTAATTCAATAGTCTAAATAATATGCAACTGCAACTCGATGTACGTGACATTTTCTCATTAATCAGCAAAATTCCACAGTGTCGTATGATTAAATAAAGGAGAAAAAACAAAAATTAGTTGAAATTACATACTCATAAATATTTTTTAATTTGGTGACGCAAACATGCGTTGACGCAATCTCCGTGGTTCTTTTGCCGGCGCAGTGGTGGTGGCCAATGAGTTCTTAGCCGCGGCCGGTGCCCCTCCTCCCGCGCGTGGCCACTCGCGAGTCCGCGAGCCTTGTGGTGGGGCCAGCTCCGCGGGTCTTTTGTCGGCCAATGAGGTGATTTTTACATTGCGTCGTCATCGGTCACAGCAGCCAATGAGCTCTCTTCTGGTGCGCCGCCGCCGCTAATAACAACGATGGAGAAACAACGGTAGCCAATGAGATGTTTTTGCACTACGTCGTCATCGGTCACGAGTGCGTTCTTTGTATTGCTCACTAGCGCCACTAACTTTCCAGGGTGTGGTCCCCTGATGCGTCAGTAGTAGACGGGCCGTCGATGTAGCCGCATGGATAACTGAACCAGTATTTGAAACAGCTAGTTCCTGCAGTCGATAGCCGATTTCCAGCAGCCAACGGCCGACTTCCAATAGGCGACAGGCGACTTCCCGCTGGTCATTCGCTCCTCGAGAAAGGTTTGAAAAGATCTTGCGGTTCTTTCTCTATCAACGAGCCGAAAAACAGCAGTGCCTGGTGTATGTTTGTTGGAACGTCAAAATATTGACGTGCATGCATCTGTGTATGTGTGAGTATATGTATGGGTGTATTTGCTTCTATGTGTAATTCATTTCCTTGAGCCTTTCCTCGAGAAAAAATGTTTCCCCATGTAATTAAATAGTCAAAATAATGTGCAACTGCAACTCGATGTACGTGACATTTTCTCATTTATCAGCAAAATTCCACAGCGTCGTACGATGAAATAAAGGAGAAAAAATAATCTCAACTTCCTTTTCTTGAGATTTTCCTCGAAAAAAAATTCTTTCCCTGTATAATTCAATAGTCAAAATAATGTGCAGCTGCAACTCGATGTACGTGACATTTTCTCATTAATCAGCAGAATTCCACAGTACCGTACGATTAAATAAATAAAGAAGAAAAAAGTCGACACATTTCTCGTTCGGAAAACATTGTGGAACACGTGGTAAGATACAATTTCATCGACTGTAAGTTATGACTAATTCGAGGTAAGGTGATATAATTCGACAGTAGAGGGCCCACGTGCGATGAGATCATCCGTGCCAAAGACGAACGGTCGACCGGATGTCAGTCGCGAATATTGTCTCGCCGCCTGAACATCTCCGTCGCAAAGCTGAGGCTATTCTGCGGATTCTGAAGTGTGTCATGTGTCTCTCTTGTGCTCCCCATACAAATGTTGCGCGCCAGTACCTTATGTAGATAGTGGTTCAATGCAGAAATTCGGATGAACAATTCCACGAGAGAGTGTCGCGGATCTATCATGAAGTGGTTATGAGATGTCCATGAGGCTACGGTTATTCCATTTTTTTTCAGCCGTGCGTGCGTGATTAGATACTGCGCGTGGGTGTTGGACACTTGCTGCACAGTACAGAGAGTCTATACATAAAAGTTCTAAAAAACCATAAAAAACCCGTGAATCTGAATATTTTTTGTAGGTACACTTGTCATGGTGCAGAGAGGCTATACACAAAAGTTATAAAATACACCATAAAAACACCATAGACACCCCATACGACCATATATTCATGAATCATATACCATTAGTTTCCGAAATCCAATAAAATATCGAAAACCCCATAAAAACCCCATAAAAACCACATGAATCTGAAAATTTTTTATGTAGGTACACTTGTCATGGTGCAGAGGGGCTATACACAAAAGTTATAAAATACACCATAAAAACTTCATAGACACCCCATAAGACCATATATTCATGAATCATGTACCATTAGCTTCCAAAATCCGATAAAATATCGAAAACCCCATAAAAACCCCATGAATCTGGAAATTTTTATGTAGGTGCATTTGCCATGATACAGAGATGCTACGCGAACTGGGCCTTGAAGGCATAGCTTAGTGTGTGTGTGTGCGGCTGTGCACGCAGGTGTGCGTGCGCGTGTGTGCGGCCACTCGCAAATTTGCGGGCCGTGTGGGGAGCTAACAGCTCTTTTGACGGTACAGCGGTGACCAATCAGCTCTTCCCATGCTGTGCCTCCCGCGGTCATTAAAGCATCTTGTTGGGAGACACAACCAATGAGTTGGTTTTATACTGTGCCATCACAGGTCACGAGTGCTTTCTTTGAGCTGCTACACCAGTGCCATTAGCTTTCCAGGGTGTGGTCCTTCGATGCGTCGGTAGCAGACGGATCGCGGATGTAACCGTATGGATAACTGAAACAGTATTTGAAGCAGCTACTTCCAGCAGCCGACAGCTGACTTCCAGTAGTTGACATCCGACTTCCGCCAACCAACGGGCGACTTCCAACAGCCGACTTCCCGCTGGTCATCCGTTCCCCGAAAAGTGTGCCGCGTGTTCATCAGTAGACATTTTTACCTCATCGGATCGCCGCATCTTTTTTAATCTCGATTTTAAATAATGTACAACTACAACTCGATGTACGTGACATTTTCTCATTCATTAGCAAAATTCCACAGTGTCGTACGATTAAATAAAGTAGAAAAAACAATTTCAACTTTCTTCCCTCGAGAAAAATTGTTTCCCTATGTAATTCAATAGTCAAAATAATGTGCTGCTGCAACTCGATGTAGGTGACGTTTCCTCGTTAATCAGCAAAATTCCACAGTACCGTACGATTAAATAAATAAAGAAGAAAAAAGTCGACGCGTTTCTCGTTCGGAAAACATTGTGAGACACGTGGTAAGATACAATTTCGTCGACTGTAAGTTATGACTAATTCGAGGTAAGGCGATATAATTCGCCAGCCGAGAGTCCACGTGCAATGAGGTCATCCGTGGCAAAGACGAATGGTCGACCGGCTGTTAGTCGCGTATATTGTCTTGTCGCGTGAACATATCCGCCGCAAAGTGTCATGAGTGTATTGTGAGGATTCTGAAGTGTGTCGTGTACCTCTCTTGTACCCCATGCAAATGTTGTGCGCGAGTACGTTATGTAGGTAGTCATTCAACGCAAAAATTCGAGTGTACAGTTCCACGAGAGTGTCGCGAAAGTGTAATCTATGATGAAGTGGTCTTATGGGATGTGAAGTTACGCTTTTTCCATTTTTCCAAGCCGTGCGCGTGGGTGCTGGCCAGTCGCTGTGCAATACAGAGAGGCTATACACAACAGTTGTAAAAAACCATAAAAAACCCATGGATCTGACATTTTTTTATGTGGATACACTTGCCATGGTACAGAGAGGCTATACAAAAAAGTTATAAAATACATCATAAAAACCCCATAGACTCCTCATAAGACTATATATTCATGAATCATGTATCATTAGCTTCCAAAATCCGATCAAATATCGAAAACCCCATAAAACTCCCATAAAAACCCATGAATTTGAAAATTTTTTATGTAGGTACACTTGCCATGGTACAAAGAGGCTATATGTAAAAGTTATAAAATACACCATAAAAACCCCATAGACACCCCATAAGGCCATTTATTCATGTAACATTTACTATTATTTTCCAAAATCTGATAAAATATCGAAAATCTCTAATCTAATTAATGTAGGTACATTTGCCATAATACACTATGCCTTGTCAAACCGAAGGCATATACATTCACTCACACACACACGTCTATACACAAAAGTTATAAGATAATACTGCAGCGCCAAAGCGAACTAGTCTTGAAGGCCTAGTTTATCCTGGCGTACCGTAGCGCTGCACATGTACACACACTCACACACATGTTTTGATACGCCAAAGTGAAGCCATAACTATTCTCTCTCTCTCTTTCACTGTTTTTCTTTCTCTCTCTGAATTTTCGCTGATGCAGCGCTATAGGCCGTGTCATGTGTGTGTGTGTGTGGGGTGTGTGTGTATTTGTGCGTGCGTGCGTGTGTGGGCGTCTGTGTGCGTGTGTGCGCGTGCGTGGGTGTACGTGAAAGTGTTAGACCGGCGAGGCACGTTCGCAGGATAATATTATGTTGATGCAGCTTTCTTTCGCTCTCGCGTCTGTCCCCGCGCTATCCGTCGTCAGCATCCCGAACTTTGACCTCGGCTGGCGCCGGCTGTCAAGGTCAGGTTTGTTGTGACGGCCCATAGCGCGGGGTATACTACTGGTCTAAGTATTCTTTGAGCAAGTGGTTCGAGTACAATTGATGCAGGTCCAAAAAGGAGAGAGTCTAGCATAGCCTGTTTGCTTTGTCACGCTGTGCAGGCGGGACATACTCCAATGCCACGAATGATAGCGGCTCGTTGGACCACCAGATATGGGGGAGGTTAAAGTCGCCAGAGACTATAAACTCGTAACTATAATTCAGGAGGGAGACCTCTTCGAGGCAGGTGGAGAAGTCTGTGAATGTGTCCAAGCTAGATTTAGGTGGCAGGTAGGCAGCAGCGATGACAAAAAGATTGTCCTTTATCTTGACCTCGATGAAGAGAGCGTTGCATTGATGGGAGACCTGGAGCTCTCTCTCTCTCTCTCTCTCTCTCTCTCTCTCTCTGAGTGTGTGGTGCACAGCAATAAGAACCCCACCTCCGGAACCACTAATGGTGTCGTTGGAGTGCTTGTCGTGTCTGTCCTATAAAAAAAATCAGGTGATTTGTCAACTGATTTATCATGTCAAAACGTCATCTAAAATTTTTTCAGAGTGCTGCCAAAAGCTTACGAAATTTAAAAATCAACTTCTTCAGCATTGGAAACAGCCTGCCAGAATGCTTTACCCCCCCCCCCCACCCCCAAATGAGTTAAATGGACGTTTAAAGGCATTTTCAACAATATTTTAATTTTTACAAATTTTGTACATGAAATGTCAGCTCATAAATCATCTGAAAAATCATCTGAAAAATCATTTGATTTATCGGCTGATATTTCATGTACAAAATTTGTAAAAATTTAAATATTGTTTAAAATACCTTTAAACGTCCATTTTTGAACTTATTTGGGGGTTAAAACATCCTGATAGGCTGTTTCCAACGCTAAAGAAGCTGATTTTTAAATTTCATAAGCTTTGGCAGCACTCTGAAAAAATTTTAGATGACGTTTTGACATGATAAATCAGCTGACAAATCAGCTGATTTATCAGCTGATTTTTTTTGATAGGGTGAAGATTTCATAAGAAGTCAAACCCAACTCAGATAAAAGAATAAAAGGCTTCAGCCAGGTTTCGGTGAAAATAATGATTTGAAGAGTGACTAACAATGAGAGCTGATGCAAGCCAGATCTGAGGGTACTCAGCTTATTGCACACAGAGTGAGCGTTGGTAGTATATATGGGTAACTCTTCATGTCAACAGTTCATCTCAAAATTTTAAAATCGCTCAAAATTTTGTTTGCTCATTCCAAATTAGCCCCAAAACACAAATATAAAGTTTTAGAGCAAAATATGTAATCGTTCTAAAGTTATAATTGACCGAAAATTGGAAAATTTTGATTTTTTTCGTAAATCTTTAATTTTTATATTTTTTATCTCAAAAACTTGAAACTTTTTGTATAGCATATTAAATGGGAAAAAGTTTGCAAATTGTAAGTAGAATTGCTCAGAATTTTTGCAGATCGATGCCAATTATTTTGCTAATTTATTACTTGACAGAACACTATTTAAAATGTTTATAAGGCGAATGCGACAGCATCAATATCCCTCACCAAAGGCTAAAAAAAATTGTAAAAAATGTTACCTTTAAAATGAGACCTTGATGAAGATGGAAATAGATCACTAAAAAAGTTACGGGCAATTAAAACTTCCAAAACAGTGAAAAAGCACTATTTTCACTGTTTTTACAGTACATAACTTTTGCTTCCTCCTAGAGGAAGCTTTGTGATAGTAAATTTTTGAGTTGTTGTAAAAACATGTTATAATTGTGTCCCGAGGTGTTAGGAATCAAAATACATGGTTTCCGGAAAGTGTCTGTATGGATGTATGTGTGTGTGTGTGCGTGCGTGTGTGCGAGCGTGTGTGTATACGCCTAGATCTCAGGTTCTACTCGGTCGATTTTGAACGGACAGGTCTCATTTTTTTTGTTTTTTTTTGTGTGATTGCGGGTCAAAAATCCGTTTTTTGATTGGGCCGATGCGTTTTTGTTTTATTTCAAATTTTCGATTTTCTCAAAATTGTTTTTTGCTTTTTTTTAATGATAGGATCGAGATATTTGAATCGGATGGGTAGCATTTGAAAGAGAATTAAATTACCTATATTTAAAAAAAATTATCTATCACGGTTCTTTTTTTTTTTTTTTTTTTAAAGCTTATAACTCCCAAAGTAAACGGTCAATTTTGTTGAGAAAAATCATGATGATGTAGAATATAAATAGCTGTAATCTGTAAAAATTAATTCATTCTGTTAGTTATTTTTTGAGAAAAAAATTAAAAAATGAAAAAAATGAGTTTGTATGTCCAACGATTACGGGAGTAAAATTGACTTAATCGCTTCAAAATTCTTTGTAGAGGTAGAATTTGGATAGTTCTCGGTCGAGTTCTTTGGGCAAAATGATTGGTCCATAAATTTCAGAGATATTTGGGGTTAAAATTTTTTTAACCTTTTCTCAAATCGAAATTTCTCGAGAACGGCTTTATGTATCTGATTCGGATGGGTAGAATTCGAAAGAGAATTAAATTACCTATATTTTCTAAACAAAAAAAAATTTCTAGCTATCATGGTTCTTTTGTTATTATTCAAGAACGTGTTCTTTTTAAAAAGCTTGTAACTCCCAAACTAAACAGTCAATTTTTTTGAGAAAATTCATGATAATGCAGAATATAAATATCTATAATCTGTAAAAATTTTAATTCATTTTGTTGGTTATTTTTGGAGAAAGAAATTAGAAAATTTAAAAAAAAAGTTTTGTATGTCTAACGATTACGGGAGTAAAATTGATGTAATCGCTTTAAAATTCTTTGTGTTCTTTGGACAAAATGATTGGTCTATAAATTTTAGAGATATTTGAGGTTAAAATTTTTTTAACCTTTTTTCAAATCGGATTTTCTCGAGAACGTCTTTTTATATCAGCTCCAAATTTATAGATAATTTTTTATGTGATATAGATAATATATGTGCTAATTTTCATCAAGATCGAACGAATATTTTTTGAGATATTTGATATTGAAAATTTTCGTATTTTACAAAGTCAATTTCTTGGTCGCAGATAACTAGTGAAAAAAAAATGTTTTAATCGTGTTAAAATTTTGTGGAAATGTTGAGGTTGTATATTTATCGTATAAATTCTTTAGGTTAATATTCAAGGTGAATATTTTTTTACCGTTTTTTTTTTTTTTTTTTTCAAAATCTGCGCTGGTTGTCCGAAGTGATGATCCGCCAGTAGTAAGTCGGAGATATGCGGCCAGTGCTCTCTCGCAAATTTTGAATAGGGGATCACGACGCACAGTGGTCCCAAATCCACTTTTACTGGTATTTTTCCCGCTTCAAGCGAATTTTTCACGGATCAAAGTGATTCAAGCGGGATATTAAAGCTTTTATAATATAGAATTAAAAGCCACTACACACAAGGGTGGTAACCACCCCTATTTATTATTAAACAACCCCAAACTTATATCGAAATTTTTATATTTTAGAAAGTATCTCCTGTAACCGAAAACATTAATTATGAATATATATATATATATATATATATATATATATATATATATATATATATATATATATATATATATATATGTGTGTGTGTGTGTGTGTGTCTGTATGTGTATGTGTGAATGTGTGTTATAAATATAACATATATTATAAATTAAACACTGACAACAAAAAACATATAGGATATATGGACAGTGGACTATATAACTGAATTATATATTCACACATACACACACACACACATACACACACATAATATATCTATATAATATATATGTATATTCATAATTAATGTTTTCGGTTACAGGAGATACTTTGTAAAATGTAAAAATACTTACTTTATAAAATGTAAAAATTTCTATATAAGTTTAGGGGTTGTTTAATAATAAATAGGGCTGGTTGCCACCCTTGTGTGTAGTGGCTTCTAATTCTAAATTTTAAAAGCTTTAATATCCCGCTTGAATCACTTTGATCCGTGAAAAATTCACTTGAAGCGGGCAAAATACCAGTAAAGGTGGATTTGGGACCACTGTGCGACAGTGAGTTTTGAGAGTACTATTGCTGAAAATGTAAAGCAGAAATTAGGCTCATAAGCTGACTTGAGTTTGACCGCTACACGGCCCTTAGATAACGCTCTAGCAGCCTATTCTACACCACAAATTACGATGGCGACTTCAGTTTTGTCCAGCGAAAGCGCTTGAGCAACATTATGGAAGGTGGCTCCACAGAAGTCGAGATCACGGCAAGAGTCGTTCAAGGATCGTTATTAAGCCCAACGATATGGAAAATAGATTACGACGGGTTGATGTGGCTTTAAGTACCTAAAGACGTGACCATAGTAGAATGCTGATGACGTAGTCATAGTGGTATTATCTGCAACTATAGAGGAACTAGAATAGAAATGCAACGAGACTCTCTTGTTGCTGAAAGAACTTGCTGAAAGAACATGGCCTCAAAGTGGTCACATCCGGTGGACATCGACAAAAGCAGGGAATGCAGGCACAGCGATGCCCAATATGGGAGGTCCTAAACACGGCAGCCGGGGACGAAAAACATGGCGCCGGTACAGCGATGAATAGCACTTCGAGTTATTAGCGCATATCGTAACATATCACTTGGTGCGAAATTTCTTTTTGCAGGAAGAGTCACGATGTGGCTACTGGCCAAGAAAAGTGCCAACTTGGAGAAGAGGCAACAGCGAGAGAACGAGACAGCTACCCGGCTGGATATCAAAGGAGATGCCCACGCGTCCTACTGCAAGAGTGGCAAGGTGAATGGGACGCATACCCTAAAGGACATACACGCTTATTAGGGACGTCAAATTGTGGACGACGTGAGAACATGGAACACTTGATTACTGGGTGAGGCAGGAACTCAGTGGACATGGTTGCTTTGGTGCCTACTTTTTCAAGTAGAAAAGGCGGAGCGATCCAACCTTCCAAGATTGTGGCGCCGAATGGGACGACGCGGAACATGCGTTCTTCATCTGCATAACCTACATGGAGGTGCGGGCACAACTACAACAGAGAATTGGGACATTCTTAGAGCTAGAGAAAATGGTCATAATCACTTTGCGCGGAACGAAATCTTATGATAAGATTGCGTGCTACTTCAGGCACGTTATTAAGAAGAAGAGAGAGAAAGAAGTAGAGATGCAGCTAATGGAGAACCGCGGACCATCGTACTAGAGGAAAAAGGAGATTGATAATATATGTATATATTATGTTAAACTTAGGGAATTCTTTCCCGTTGATCTAAATAAATAAATAAATAAATAAGTAAATTTAAAAATTAATACTTTTTAATCTTCATAAATAAATTTAATTATAATTATGCCATAAATTTTTTCAAAAATTATAAATTTTGTTATTAAAAATTAATTAAAGGAATCAACAAATTAAGTTTGGGGAAGCTACGGGCTAATGAACTGGCAGCGGCTTTTTTAATGGTTTATTTCCATCTTCATCAAGGTTGCATTTTAAAGGTAACATTTTTTACAAATCTTGTAGCCTTTAGTGAGAGATATTGATGCTGTCGCATTCGCCTTATAAGCATATTTTGAATGGTGTTCTGTCAAGTATAAATTAGCAAAATAATTGGCATCGATCTGCAAGAATTCTGAGCAATTCTACTTACAATTTGCAAACTTTTTCCCATTTAATATGCTATACAAAAAGTTTCAAGTTTTCAAGTTAAAAAATCATAAAAATTGAAGATTTACAAAAAAATTCAAAATTTTCAAATTTTCAATTAATTATAACTTTAGAACGATTGCATATTTTACTCTAAAACTTTATATTTGTGTTTTGGGACTGTCCGGGATCGTAGTACCCGAAGTGTCCGCCAGATGGCAAGCGCTAAGCGCAACCTTCAATGAAAAACATCACCCGCGTGCTTAAGTAGAGACCTACTCCTCGCACTCAATCTTATCATATTACGCATACTAATTTGCCTATACCTTTTGCCTATACTTACATTGCCTATTTTTGGTGTCTTACTTGCGAGTAAGACATATTATTGCCTATTTACACGAACGCGCTTCGTGTACACATTTCCTTTGCTACCACTCTACTTGCGAGTGGGTGGGAGCAAATACTTTAAGTCTTTACGACTTATTTTTCTCTCTCGCCAAACATTATTTGCCTTGTCTATATTTACCCCTTGCTTTACTTCTTGCCCAATTGCTATTTTTTGCTTTGCTGATATTACGCGAGGCTCTCGTATTATCAGTTTGCCTATTGCATATACCTTGCGTATTGCTTGCCTATTTTTCTTAAACGCGCGTAGCGTTCATATGCCTTTTGCTACAACTTTACTTTCGAGTGGGTTGGAGCAAATACTTTAAGAGTCATTACAATTTGTTATTTTCTCTGATCGGCGATAAACCCTAACAATATAAACTCCGTATACGTTCATTCGTATACAGGGACTAATTTGGAATGAGTAATAAAATTTTGATCGATTTTCAAATTTTGAGTTAAACAGTTGACATAAAGTTACCAATATACAGACCGTTATTCTGAAGATTGTGACGATTTTCGACGAAAATTGCTGGACGAGGATGCCTTTACAGCTTTGGGGATACCATTGATATATTTGATGCAGAGTTTATTGTCGGGTCACTGCTGATTGTTTTCATCTACCTACTGAATGAGCTGACGCAGATGTTCCCTCTGCAAAGATGTTTTGTCCGATAACGCTTTAATGCCCCTTGGCAATAGACTCTTGTGACGTAGAACCTTCAGTACATCATTTTAGTAATTAACAAAGCAGTCCGCTCGCTATCTGCAGATCGTCGTCGCGATGGATCGGTGATTCAGCCTGCGATGATGTTGTTCCTCCGTAACGGGTGACCTCGCAGCAGGGAGCGTTGTGTAGAAGGGTTGTGCTCGTTGTCGGCAGCTCTCGGCAGGGACCCACTCCGGGAGGTAATCGTCCCTCTGAGGTAGGTGAGGCGTAGCACGGGTAATACTTTGCCGTGGCGCAGAGTCGGTTGTCGTCGTGGTGGCCGAGAAAAAGTCAAAGTCCAAATCGGGCGTCGCACGGGCAGCGCTTCGCCGTGGGCAGTGTCGGTAGCGTTGGTCGTTCGTCGGGCAGAGCTTCGCCCTTGCAGAAGTCCAGAAAATTACTGCCTGTTGAGGCCCACTTTCTGCCCCTTTTTGTAGTGCGAAACTCCTTTGTTTTGGGGGAAACTGGTTTTTCCCCCTTGTGGGAAGGTGCGCAGGAATTTGACTTCCACCTCCCGTTGCCAGCTCGCTTAATGGAGGAAGACATAAAGATATCAAAATTCCCCTTCTCGAAGGTGCTCCCTCCGGAGAAAATTCTGCGAGGCTGCATGCAGAGTATATCCGTGTGCGCTGCCACCACTTAGCTCCTGAATTTTTAGATACCGGAGAGACGTCTCGCTGACCCATTTCCCGTCCTGGCGCCATGCGATATTCCTGCAGTCCCTCTGCGTTTTATGGGATAAAAAGAAAGGAGTGCGTTGTTGTTGCTCCGCTATCGCAAGCCAGCGGGTTTCCTCGTTCTCGTGCATTTGGCTACCGTACAGATATGCTAGGGTCTTGACATTTTTTCCCTAAGTTCTTCCCTAGCATGCGTGTAAAAAAAGAACGTCTGCGTATATGATCAATTTACTTCCTTCTTCTTTTTTTATTGCGGCTCGCGATCCCGTAAATTTGGAAAACGCAGCGCAGGTGCGCTAATGTTCCCAGGCCTCGTCCGGTCCTTATCGTCTTCTTGATTTGTTTTCCCTGTTTTTAGCTGGCCACGCGTCCGATTTGTTTGCCCCCTATGGCTCTAGAATTTTCGCCCAATCCGCTCATTTTCTCCATTTTTTCTCCGCCTTTCTTCCTGCCCATTTTTTTAGTTCCTCCCTTCCCCTTTCTCTCTCCTGCTGTCTCTCTCTCCATCTTGATATTTCTTTCCGTTGTTCTTCTTTCGTCTCTCTTCCTTATTGAGTCTTTTCGAAGACTTACAAGTATTCTTTTTACATATATGACCGTGAGTGAAAGAAAATAATTGTTTTTGTAAATGGACGAAAAATTCGTCCATGACATGTACTTGGAATGGATTAATAGTACATTGTGCAACAAGGGGAGAAAATGAGCTATTTCTATCGAGGGGGAGGTGTACTGCACAAGTCGTAGTCGAGGGCGCCAGAGACAGAGATGAGTGCTGAAAACATCTCACCCGAGTCTGAAATAGCTTTTCTTCCCATGTTACACACCGTATTTTTTTTAAACGAAGGCATGCCAGGGCCTTTTTTATGTGAGTGAGTTGGAGAGAGAAAATCAAAATAATTTGAAATGTATACGCAATTAAGTATATAAGGGAGGCAGAAATTTCCATTTCTCACCTGTTTTAGGATAAAAATGGATATTTCTTACCACTTTCATAAAATATGCTCGAAATGCGAAATTTTCTCTCCTACTTTCACACGTGAAAAAGGCCCTATTTCATGCCTGAGTTGAGAAAAATTAGTTTATGTTAAACAAAGATATATTATAATAAACATATTTTGCTCTTTCAAAGAGAAAGCTTTGTAACGGTGAAATGTTTAGTCTCTGAGATTTGTATGATTTTCAATATTTCCGAGCTCCTTAAGTCGAAATATGCGTTTTCTAGAAAATGTCTGTTTGCGTGCATGCGTGCGTGCGTGCGTGTGTGTGTGCATAATAAATTTGTCCGCAGCATAGCTCAAAACTGGTAAGAGATATCAAGTTCATCTTTGGTAGGTATATATAAAGTTCATTTTGAAATTGTGCAATTTCAGTTATATAGTTGATCGGATAATATTAAGTCATTAAAAAAGAAAAATATGGAAAAATCGAAAATAATTTTTATCTTTGCTAGGTTTGGAAATTTGTCAGAATTATATTTTTATCGTCGCTGGGTTTGGAGATCTATCAGGAGTAGGCCCATTTTCTGAAAGGTCTTGAAATTGATGATATTAGACGATTATAAGTTGATTTATCTCAACAAAGAAAATTTATAAAATTAATATCTACCTTATACAGACAATATAAAAGAAAATATAATCAAAATGTATATACAAATTTTAGGTATTAATTAATTTATATGAAGAAAGTGTAACGGGCGCCGATATAAGTTATGAGAGTCACGTATACTGCGTTGCGAGATCTGAATCTCGCGCGCTTGCACGTATCGTGATCGACAGAGTGCCACGCGGAACAAGCCAGAAGCAGATGGAGAAGAAGAAGCAGACGAAGCCGCCGCGCCGCTGTGAACGTGAGCGCGCGACCATGATGTTGATTCTGACCGTGACACGCGAAAGTAGCCGGAGGTGCTCGCCGTGTGTTTTGTGCGATTGGAGAGAGAGAGAGAGAGGGAGTGTACCGCGCCTGCATCGTTGACTGCGCGACCGCCGGAGCGCCGCTACCAATCCCGAACGAGCGAGGTAGAGAGAGAGAGAGAGAGAGAGAGCTACGGCCAAACGAAGAAGGACGGGGACAGTGAGGCGTTCTCCATCCTCGCCCCTCCTTGCTGCGGGAGCCTGTGGCATAAGCGCGAGAGAGAGAGAGAGTGCGACAGCCGCTATGGCTGACCAGCCAAATTGCGTGAGTCGCATTTAATGTTACGTGCGTATCTGTGCCGCGAGAATTGTTTGTTGCCTCCGCGAATCGGCGGCCGCGAGCGTGCGTGCGTCGACTAAAGTCTCTGCCTGTCGTGTTTCGATGTAAAGTTCTTGTCCGGGTTTCGCGCCCCTTAGTGCGAGTCTTTTATTCAATAAACCCCTTGGTTTTGTTTTATCTTAAATAGTCGAGTCACGAGTATTCATTGAGCGCGCCTTAACCTATGCATGAGTTCCCGAATACCGCCCTCTACCCTTTTCAGTCGCTGCAGCTAGTCGCAGGCATTGCCTCCTAGAGAAACATCGGTAGCGGGAGTAAGTATTTCATCAGCCGCTTGGAGGTTAGCTCGAGCGGCGTTGTGCGGGAAAGACCGGCTGCGCTGGTAACGCTAGGTTATAGCGAGCAGCCGGTAGTTCGCGGGCAGCAGTTGGCAGCAGCGGCAGAGCGCAGCGCCGGTTCTAGGAGAAAGCGGCCTAGGCTTCCTACAATAGAAGCCGGGCTCGCATGTTCGGAACCTGTGCCGAGGCGCTTCTGCCTGACTACAGGTAATTCTACAACGGTGAGTTGCCCGGGCGTAGAATACCCCCGTATATTACCCCGCCAACCCCTGAGAGGGATTAATACCCTCTCCCTAACTGAACCCCGTTACAAAAGAAAGTATTAAAAAGTTTTGTTTTTAATGATAAATAGGATGAATTTAGATTAAAAAGTACTTTGAGAAAGCATTCTGCTAAAGCAGTTAGGAGCAGTTTTTTCATTGTAATAAAATTAGAATTTAATAATAAAATTGAATGTAGTTCAATATATTTGTGCTTATATATTAACATCATAATATTTAGTGATAAAATTAAAATTAATTATTGACAATTATAACTTATTCTACCACGACGTAGAATCGTTTGATAAATTATAAAAAGAATAATTATAAATTGAGGTGTGTCTGGAAAACGGGCATAACTCTAAAAGTCCAGATTTGAGAAAATTGAAAAAACTATATAACTTATTATCAATAGGACCTATTTTTATGAAATCCTATAGGTTAATAAACAATTTTTTTTTACAAATACCCACATCGTTTTTTCTTTTAATTACGAAATGTTTGTGGAAAATTATTGAACTTTGTAAAAGTCGAGTTATGACCTTTTTCAGAAGATTACATTGATAGTAGCGATTTTAAAATAAATTAACCATCCAAAAGTCATTAAATTATTTGAAGAACATTTATTTTTAACTTTTAAAGTTATAAAATATAATTAAGCAATTTCTGTCCAAGAAAAATATGATTTTCTATTTTTTATGGTAGAAAGCGAATAGATTCATAAACAAACTAACGATCTTATACTAAATATGTATTTAGTATAAGATTATCACTATACACATCTTGATTTTGGTACTATATCTACTCTTTATTGCTATCAGATTCATTTTTGAATCACTATCTGTGTTTATAAGTGGAAAAACACTTTTATTGTACGAATTTTGTCTATTTTGAGGTAGAACTTTCATCAAATAACGTATGTCATTAACTTTTGCCTTCTTCATACCCACAAAAGTTCTTTTTGTCAATTTGTCAACAGCTTTAGGAGATTCTTACGTGAAGTTTCAAACAAAGAAAAGATTTGTGATTCTTCTTTAGAATGACTTTAGAAACATTCTATTTTTTTTTTTAGCGTAAGGTACAGGCCGAGTAAATAAATCTTTAATCTCGCTCTTCAATAGCTCTTTAATCTCGTGGTGCATTTTAGACCACACATATGGTTGTCTGATAACCTGATCGGTGTCTTGGTATTACCATGGGCAGGTTGGTGAAAAAGATCAAAAACACGTTCCGAGGTGCTGGAATATAAGAGCGCAGCGCGGGTCCGGAAAGATTAAAGAAAATTCGGTGGTGATCCTGACCCCACTCAATTCATTAGAGATTGAGCGAGTGGTCAGACGATTCACGGAATGGTTTCAGCTCTGGATCGTCCATTTGAATTGAGTCCACGCGGGATAATGAATCGTCTACGACGTTGCTAACAATAAGACCTGAGATATACTCAATGTGTGTGGAAAATTCCGACATGAAGGCGAGTTGATGACGTTGGCGCGGGGATGACTTATCCAGCCGTTGCTGAAAAGCATAGATGAGCGGCTAGTGGTCAGTGGCGATGCTGAAGTTTCTGCCTTCAAAGAAATGTTTGAAGACTTTGCATCATATATCGCCGTGAGTTCCCGGGCATACACGCTATAACGGATTTGCGCAAGAGAAAATTTTCTCAAAAAAAAAAACTAGGGATTTCCATGAACAAGATAAAAACTGTTCAAGAACCGCCCCCATGTGATCGTCCGAAGCGTCGGAGACAATTCGAGTTTTCGCCTCAAGAGAGGGATGACTCAGTAAAGCTACATTGGCGAGATCAGATTTGGTCTTGGCAAATGCATGATTAGCTTCAGTCATACATATAATCTCCCTTTTATGATTCTTTTTAGAACCTTCGAGGTATTGATTTAAGGGTGCCTGAACTTGAGCCGCATTCGGCAAGCAACGTCTGTAAAAATTCACCAGACCTAAAAAATTGGCGTAAGCGGTGTACAGTTTTTGGTTTGGGAAAATCTAGGATTGCTTGCACGCGTTCGTTGGTGGCGCGTGAGTCTTGACTATTTATAGTATAGCCCAAGAAGGTTATCTCCTCCTTTCCGAACTGACACTTTGCTAGGTCAAGTGCAATGAAAATTCTTTTAAACGGTTAAAAACTATTCGGAGATGATTCTCATGCTCCTCCTGACTAGAGAAGGCAATGAGGAGTCATCCACGTACGCGAAGGTAAAATCTATATCGCCGAGGGCGGTTGATGTATCATTGGAACGATTGGCTCGCGTTGCGGAGGTCAAAAGTCATGACGGTGAACTCAAAGAGTCCAAACGGGGTTATCACAGCGGATTTTGGAATATATGCCGGCGCTAAATGTATTTGATAATACGCCTTATGCAGATCCAATTTCGAAAAAAATGGGTTTTTCATGAAGATTAGCAGAAAAGTTGTGCAAGTGCGGAATGGGGTACCTGTCTGGGGTTGTGACTGCGTTGAAGCGCCTGTAGTCACCACCCTGCAGTCCCCATCCTTTTTGCTCTCTATATGAATGGGCGAGGCCCAAGGGCTGCTGGAGGGTCTACAGATCCCTAACTCAACTAGCTGCTTAAATTCTGCTTTAGCTAGCATTAATTTATCGGGAGCTAATCGTCTAGCGCGTTCGGCCACCGGCGGGCCTTGGGTCATGATGTGGTGATGCATATCGCATGAGGTTCTGATCTTGGTGTGCTGAAGCCCAGTGATGTCCGGAAATTCTGACAAGATCGAGCTGTGGCTAGCAGAGCGGTCCAAAAGGCTAATGCCAAGACTAGATAACGATTTAACTGAACTTGCTGACGATACGCTTGTAAGCGAATAGATAAGGCGACGCCTCCGAAGATTAACGATCGAACCGTAGTGGTCGAGCAGATCGGCACCAATAATGGGATAAGGGACTGCTGCGACACAAAAGTTCCATGCGATGGGCCGCCTGAGGCGGAGGTTGAGGACAAGACGCGTCTCACCGTGTCTATGGGTGTGCAATTTGCTGCTTACAGCTTAACGTCGCTGAGGCGACTTTTTAGTTGGTGCTCACTGGGATGAGGGAAACCTCAGCACCGGTATCGATAAGGAAAACGAGACCGGATTCCGAATCGCGGATGTGGAGACGTTTGGAAGACTCCGGACCTCCGCCTATAGTTTCCACACGGCTAGGTGGGATTAGTTTTCCGAGGACTACGCAGCCGACCACAGGCAGGGTTTAACGCGATGATGAGCGTTCTTACCAAACTCGCGGTGTATGCGGCAAAGGGTTGAAGACGCGGAGCTGTCGCACGATTTGTCGCGCCACTTTTTGCGACTTTTACCGCGCGGTGTTCCTGAGCGAGGATCGGGTTTGTTTGACTGGGCTGACTCGAGTTTGAACACCCTGTCCATTAATTGGTAGAGTTGCGATGCGATACTCGCAATCGAGGGTAGTTCTGGATGATTGACGACGCATATAGAAGAATAGTGTGCCTCGGTGGCTTCGGCCACCTTGTCACCCATCGACAATGAGGGGATAGTGGATCGAAAAAAATTGAACGTATAACATCGTTACTCGCACCAGCGTTCAGACCGCGCAAACGATTTAGTACTAGCGAGGGTTATCCTATCGTTGACATCTGACCCTTTATCAGCTGTCGTAATCACGTTTCTGGCGAGCTGCCATACGTGTCAATTATCCGCTTCTTGACCTAATCATAAATCTTCGCGGGACGCGGATCAGCCGTGATAATGTCATGAATTACTTGAAGAGCTTCATGGTCGAGTTTTTTCACGATGGAATCCGCTTTAGTTGCGGCCGTAACGATACCCGTGTTTCGTAACGTTATCTCGGCCTGCGTGAACCAGATGGTGGGATTTTCGCATCAAAATAAGGCAATTTTCGGTTGCCTGTAAACAGCATTTACGGCCGGGGGGTTATTTTGAACCGGGGGGTTATTTTGCGCCTGGGCGTTATCTTGCACGACTGCTAGTTGATTTTGTAAGTTCTGAATCTGCTGATATGCTTCCTCTGAAGTGCCTAAAGAGGCTTAAGCTAAAGTCGTTTCGAGGAAATTCTCCGAGTAGTAAATACGCGCGGGTTGCTTTACGCCGGCGTTCCACGAATCACGGTCGGTCGCTGCGCACTTCCACGAATCGCATGCTGCGACACGCGGACACCAAGATGGCCGCTTCGCGCGAAGATGAAATTCACTCGGGCCGAATTTGCGCCGCTTTCGCACTCGCGTGCGTTTTTACGCTCGCTTACTTGACACGCAATTGCAGAATGTTCTCCTTGGCGTTGACGTCTGCTGTAGCGCTGTCTCGGAGATGTTCGACGAGGTGCGCTACGCGGGGCAGAAATGTCACATGTTGCTTGACGGGTGCGATGAGAAGGTGCCGGTGACGTTGGCTTCACGCAATCGGGCACCCGGAGTCTGGAAGATGCTGCTGTCGTGTTGCCGTGATGTGCCGCCTCAGAGATGCTTGACGAGGTAGCACGCCTTCACTGGAGGCTGGACGACGTCGTGCGACCAGGCGCGCTGAGCGTCGTTGCCTTGACTCGGAGATGCTCTCGGGAGTCGATGATAGGGCGCCGATGACGTTGGTTTCACGCCATGTCCCGTCCCGAGAGCCTCGTGGGCGCTGCTGCTGGAGAAATTGCTGCAAGGTCCGCGGTGGCGGAAATTCTGCTCGGGCGAAAACGTGTTCACCGCGTGCTGCATGCACGTGCGAGTTCGCTGAAACCGTGGTGCTACGACTGAGAAACGTGCGACGTACTGCGCTGAACTGCTTGCGCCATGTAGCTGACGTTGGCGAGGCGGTTTCCAAAACCGCAATGAGCGTGTGTTCCACTGACTCCTTGTCCGTGGACCTTCGGTACACCTGGTGCCCGTGAGGCTGTTTCACCACGATGATCACGTCGGGGTCACCAATGTGGGAATTTAATCAGGCCGGTGGAGGCAGTCCCACGACTGCCGTAAGGAAGGTGAAGCTGGAGAGGTGGTTACGAGAGAATAAAGCTGCTCCTAGAAAGTACAAGCTTTATTAGAACTCAGTCAGTCTGTACAAAACATGCGTCGACCACATTGGGCAAGCAGTTGAGACGAACTGCCTACGGCGCTCGCTTCTCTTGCTCGCTCGCTTGCTCCCCCCACTCCTCGTGTTGTGTCGTAGTATGGTGTATAGTCCCCATAAAATGGTTATACTCGCTCTGAGAGCGGCGTTTGGCTCAGTTGGTAAGCCGCTTGCCTCCGGAAACAAACTTTGCTTAGGGGCGTGGGTTCGAATCCCCGTGGGTCCGAATTTTTCGGTAGCACTTTCAGAAAAGATGGCTCCCGGATTTTTCGGCGACGAAGGTTCGAAACTATTCGCTCCCGGATTGTGCTTGAGGATCTCGATACGACCTGTGATAGGCTAGTGAGCTAGATGCGCTGAGTGTACTAATCAAGTATATCACTGAGGGTCTATAAGGGAACTTGCACCAATCTGAAAAAAGATTTGCTACAAAAATATACAAATGATTATTGAGTTATACAAAAAGCTGAACATTGTGCCATATCTGAATGACCTAGTTATTAGGGCCAATAAAAATATACTATTTCGTAATTTTTTTGTTATACTCGCTCTGTATATTGTCACTGTTTAAGTTTTGTAAGGGATCATTCTTGTTTATATTCTCAAAAAAAGACTATTTTTGTAAATTTTTTAAAGAGTTCAAGAACTACAGATATTAATATAAACTTTGTTGAGCTTAGTAAATACACTCTCGAAATACATGAAAAATTTGTTTTTTATTTATTTTAAACACTTTTTATACGCAAAAATGTCAGACGTAATTCCTCGAAAAATAGGTATGTCACTAGCGGCGTTGATATCTCGATAACGGTTTATCTGAAACGAAAAAATCAAATATATTTATATTCAGTATGACTGCGGGTCTCGAGTATTCTATAGCTATTATTATTTATTGATAAATAACAAAATGGCGGAGATTTTTTTTGCCAAAAACAGTGAAAAAAACCTCGTTTTTTGATGAAAGGTAGCTGTATGTTTATAACTTATATAATGAAAGCCTCGACTGACTGCTTGTAAACTATATGATTAAACAAAATTTGATGGGGTACCTCGCTCCTATCCTGTGAGGTTTTGCATGTCTATCAATCCCTCCATTATCCCTCAAATTTTATTCTTCAATGTCTTCCCACTCCATGACATTTTTCCACTCCATGTTAGAATTGTTGCGGCAAAATTGCTTCATGCGCTTTACGTTATACAGGGCACAAGTAGTTTGCACGCTCCATTATGGTTAGTACATATAGTCACTAATCTTGGAGAATCGAAAGATGGATAGTTTATTTCGTTGATATCGGTAACATTAAAACATTCTAACCACAACTTTTTTTTATTTCACCAATCACGAAAATTCTGTTAGCATCTTTGAATTCATCTTGAAGAATTTTTCCAATTTCAGTATAGTTATAATTACCACTATTTCACGATAGTCCATGATAGCAAAGTTCTAACCACAAATTTTCACGTTTGTACTTATCTGTTAGTTTTCGCCAAGGAAACGTTGAATTGAAGAGGTGCACTATAGGCACATCATCGTCGTTGAGAGACTCGAAAGCCAACTCTTTTAGGACGAAATCATTGCCAGGCTTTTTAAAGTCCTGCATATCCACTGCATAGTCCATGGTTGTACAAAATTTCGCTTCGAATTCATAATAACGAATGACAAGGAGCTGAAGGTTCGCTCGTCTTATATGCTCCTCAAAGTTTCTGCACATCGCCACTTACGGGGCTGTATTGAACTATGGGATCGTGCAAGATCAAGTAGTAGGCTGAAGTTCCAGTAGGAAAATTTTCTTTTGCTTCAAATTCTAGACGAATGTCTACAGGGACGCTCTTTAAGGACTCGTTTTGTTTTGAGGAGTCTATCACTATTAGGGGCACGTAAGTGAGATATTGTGACTTTTTCAACATAGGTTCTGGATTTTTGCCATAGTATGAATTTTGAAAATTAACGTACATATCGTAGAGCATGGCAAATTGATTACGATTCACATCGAGGTTAAGATTACTATACTGATATAACTGAGAATTGAGAAAGAGTTTTACATTTGTAAGATTGCAATGATCAAACTGGCTAGCATCTGCAGCTCTTCGATCTTCTCGATTAGTTTGAAAACCTAAGATGACAAAGCGTGGTTTTTCAAGTTGATTTGATGTTCTTATATTCCACACTTGTCTCGACGTAATCGGCAGTAGTGGGTACTCGTACAATTACACGTGCGAAAACTCATAGCAATGGGGCGATTTTTCACCACAAAATCGAGTAAGCGAATTTTACTACTGTTAGATGCAACTACGTATGGCATTAGCCATTCGATTCTAGTTAATTCAATATTAAAGTCCTCATAACCCTCTACATCGTTTACTCTTGTAGAGGTTTGTTTAATGGCATTTATATTGTTTCTTGATCTCATCAAAATGAGTTCATGCTTTACATTTACTACAATTTTACGATAGTCCTCTGCAAAGCCGAAAATTAGGCTCAATGGAATAGATACATCGAAGTAACCAGCATTATCAACAATATTCTGTGTTTCTTCTACATCGATCCAGCGCGCATTTTCAATGATGAAACTTTGAGTCGGATTGAGTGACACCCAGCCTTTCATGAGAGTGGTTAAGCCAACGATTTTGCATTTTTCTATCTCAATGGCGTTCAACTCATATCTGATTTCTTCAAACAAATGACAAATGGCATTGTTCACAAGTTTTGTATTAGTGGGAGTATTATTAGTTTTATCCAATCGCCCGCAGATATGTACTGCACTGCGGGAAGGTAAGAGACATAAATCTTGATGTTAAATAGACATACAAATTTCATCGCTGTTGTTGAATGATGCTGTATACGGTTGATGAGCGTGAACCTCATAGTGCGCTACGGATTCATCGAAAGTTATAGGTATTTGTATGCTTAGAATTTTTTCCATTTCGTTGAAAGCAACAAAAGATGATGCAAGTGTTACGGATAGAAGCTCGTAGAGCTTAAGCACGCGGCGAAAGGCGAGGTGCATGTAGCAGCTCGCAGGACATCGAACCTCGAATTATAGCTGATGCGAGTCAGCAGCGCAAGAAGTAGAAGCTCTCAGAACTCAGGCGCGTGGACGGGAACGAACGACATGTCAGCAAATCGTAAGACGACGAACTTCAAACTGCCTCTGCAAGTCAGCAGCACGACAGACTCAAGAACGAGATGACGAAATCCGGGCGCATCTAGCACAGCATCGAAAAGCTGACACGATGGTTCGATTGGCAATCGAAAGGTTAGCGATTGATTCCCACCCACGGATACTTTGATGCCTATATAAATACAGTCAGACAGACGAAAAGAACACAGAGAGAGAAGACCAGCCAGGAACGAATAAAGAAGGACGCGTGAGGAAGCTGTGCGCCAGCGTCCCACGAGAGGACGATTACGAGTCAACCGCATCGCGATAGTAAAAACGTTAGACCTCATCTCTCTGATTAATCCATAAATAAAGTACAAGTATAATTATATCCGCTATTCGTATTTCATTGCATCGTTTCAAGTGTGAACTTGGAGCGACCCGAGAACCTGAACCCATCCACACAACTTCGAATAGGTCTCACACGTAACATATTAATTGGTACTAGATGTGGGGTTCTCGTTCGAAATACGCTTCGGTATTTAAATCGCGAAGTATGCATCATAACTATAGGACAGGAAGGAAGGATGAAGGTAGCAGTGTTCACTGTCTTCATCGTCTGTTTGCAAGGGTAAGCAAATTTCTATTATCCATTTTCACGTTAGTCCCTCGTGGATGTCATGCGGCAAGCAGCATTCCAAAGTATTCAAAATTGAATTAATCATCACTCGGGAGAAAGAAACAATCTTTTGAAATATCGTACACTAAATGGTGCAAATGAAAAAAAGGGTACGATTCCTACTTGAAAAGAAAAAGAATAAAGCAAAGATCAGAAATGTTGAACTTCAGGAAGAAATCGTCAAAAAACGCAGACAGCCCGGCCAAGATCGCGGCAGATGCGTTACAGAGCGCTCTTAACACAGTAGCTACCGCTAACACATGTCCACACGCTGACATGATAAAACTTGCATTGCAGCAACTGGATTCAGCATATTTACCGAAGACAAATTAGAAATAGTTGCATACTACCGAAAGGAAGTCGAGAGGATGCAGCGTGTCGTAGAGGAAAGAGAGAGCCGACCTCCTAGCAGGTTCTCGACAGGTTCAGTGGAATTAAAAATAAATGAAGCGACCTTAGGAGCAGGAATCAGTTGTATTCCAGAGGCATCTGTAAGCGAACAGATAAATAAGAATGAAATATTGACACTTCCCCGAGAGCACGGTGTACAACACCAGCCAGGGGGATGCAAGCCCATCAAAATGGAACGGCCACCGACACCGCACATCGGCTAGGTAATGCCAGAATATGTATACCCAGGTCAAGGGTTTATGCCATGAGGTGCGCCATATCGACCTAATTCACATATACCCAGATCTGTACTTCCGCACACACCGTACCCGGCAGCTGATGCAAGAACAACGGGAGAATACGATATAAAACCACCACAGGGTTACTCACAGCTGTAGGGACCCCTTCACGGCCTTTACAATGGGAGCTACATCGAGGAAACGGCAAACTACAACAATCGGCGTGACTGGAATCAAGGACCAGTCCACACCGACAAAAGAACCGGGACATATTACGGTCAACCAGGGAATCATCCTTACGGGGCATCAGGGTTACCGCCTCCCAGACCCACTGAGTCATCCTGGTATAGACCTCGAGAATCGAATAAAATCTATATATCTATTTAAATTATTTTAAAGTAAAAATTAATTATTTATAATAAATATAAGGAAAGTAATTTCAAAGTATATAATAAATTTTTACTGTCAAAATATAAACTTTATTTAAAACATTACACTTTTATTTGAAACACCAAATTTTCTCAGTTATTACAAACATTTCATTTATTACATTAACAAATTAATATTAACTAGTGATACATTTACTTTTATTAAGAGAGTACTACAGTTGAAATTTTTTTGTTGTATTCACCTAAAAAATAAAAATGTTGATCAGTTGTCGTAAACTCAATTTAAAATGTTGTAAAGATAACTTAAATAAGGTATAGGCACAGACTCTAGGGCTGGAGGAAAAATACTTTATTAAGAGCAAAGCTTACACGGGCAGCGTGACGGCTTACTGAACTTACGGACCAGCGCAGCGATCCTTCTTATACATGCAGAAACAATAGAAAACGTGCTTACAACAATTAACAATGGCATATCGATCGGTCGTCGACCGCGCGATGCGGCTCACAGGCCTGTAAAACGATACATTAGCATTCTCAGTTGCGAACGCGCTCGCAACTGCAACCGATCAATAAATCAATAAATTCTTAATTTCGATGTTCTTCTCATTTTGCCTGACACTTTTCCCCTTAAAAAAGTTTTTGATTTGGAGGAAAATCAGAAACTAGATTTGTTGATTCAGCCCCTGCGTTGTAATGAATTGTTGGTTGACTGGCAACAGTACTTGGTCCGTGTATATGTACTGAACTCTGTGGTTGATGTATTGGATTAACACAATTAATAAAAATTGCTGGACGGCATTTCTCCCATAACCATTTTAAAATATGCCATAATACATGGAAAAATCGAATTCTATACAATATATAAATTATAGCAAATCCAGCCAGACTGTAAACAATTTTATTTAAAATCGAATACCCTGTATTTAACCAATGATTTTTTGTATGATTTCGAGAGATGATTTCAAGCTTTTGACTTAGATCGTCAAGACTATCAGATGCGGAAATTATTTCGTGAGGATCTATATGATAAGAATTGAATTCTGGCAAAGTTATTTCAGGTATGGTAAGTGCATGTTTTTCTAAAGACGTAAAAGATACATTGATTTTAAATTCATAAATTTCAGATGAGTTTTTATAACTTTTCGGTAGAAACACATGTCTTTCCGAACGTCCGCGACAATGTGGTGCAATTTCAAGAATAACTGCTCTTTTAATAGTAAAAGTAGTTTCAAAATTAATTCCACACGACAGGGTAATCGTTTCACTATTTTGCGGTAATATATACCAGCTGTACCCATTTTCAAGGGCTAGAATAAAATTGTTATTTAGATCAAAATATTTTTTTGTTCAATCTGTATCTTGTTTTTCTCTGAGTAAATGAGAATAGCAACTGGATTCTGCCATAAGCGTATGTACTGAATTTACTATTTCACATATTTTAACAAAATCTAAAGAAGTACATTTTTCAATATTGATAATTGTATATTCAGTCGAATCTGAATTCATTGCAATATGTTTTGGGGAAATATTGTCATAGATATAATATTTCGTTCAACCCTTCATGGGTATTGGTGTAAACTTAAAAACGGCATACACTGAACCCGTTGGAATTGGCGTATGTTAACGTATACCGATCTTTCACTAGATAACATAATATTTATAACGCTAATTTTCATATATAAAATATAATATTTTAATTCTAATGGAAATGGTAGTTCTGTGAAATATAATTTCTTTTGAATGGTTACTAAACTTTTTATAAAGTTTTTTGGCGTCACTAATTGTGGAGAAACAACTCCTGTTTTCCCACTATCTATTGCTTGAAATACTAAGTCAGTTATTTCTAACAAATCATCCAAACAAATTTCTACTTTCGCAATAGACTCCATTAAATTTGAATTAAGGGGGTGTCAAACTCAATTTTTACCGACCGAGCAAAAATATATTGTTTTTAATAGAAAAAAAAAAATATAACGATATATGAAAAATAATGAGTGCATTGCCCTCCGTAATTACATTATTAATCATTCTGCAAAATGCCAAGTCAATATTCAAAAGCGTCTAAGAATGGCATTTGAACGAAAATTTCGTTCAAATGCCATTCTCAGATGCCTTAAAATATCGACGTGAAACTTTGCAGAATGATTCATAATGTCATTACGGAGGGCAATGCACTCATGATTATGCATAATATTAAAAAAAAAAATAGATTATTGTACCATATGGGTAATATGTAGCATCGCGAGATTCGCGAGTCGGCGACGGCAGTGACGGCAGCGGCCAGCGGCGCGGCCTTGCCCGTGTGTGTGTACGCGCATGCGCTGCTGGCTGCAGCACAGCTGAGCTGTCCATCGCCGATGCCTGGGCCTAGGCCCTCCGGGAGGCGGTTCCGTGTTGCCGCCACCACCTCCGCCGCCACCTTCGCCACCTGTGCCCTCCTCTATAATCCATTGCTAATCGACGTGTCATCGGTGTGCCTGCCGCCTGGACCGCTCGCAGACGGCGCAGCCTGGAGCGCCGCATCAGCCGCCCACCTCGCAGACCGTAGCGTCCGTACCGCACCGTGTGCGTGCACACCCAACGGACCGTGCCGCTTGGACTTGGCCCCGCCGTAAGACAGAAAAGTAAGTCATTCAAGAATTTATTTATTTTACGGCGTTGTTATTTGTACGACAGATCTGTCGTACAAATAACCTATAACCCACTTAGAAACGTGTAAAAATCACTGTTTTGAAAGTCTGAGATGGAAGGGACTATTATTTCTTTAGTCAAGCGTCAATCCTTGCCTATTTTTTTCTTTAATCAAGCGTCAATTCTTCGGCTAAAGAAAATTGAAGGTTAGGTTTTACGTATATATAGGTATACCTATCTAGCAATCTGGCGTATAAATAACAACGGCCAACTATAGATTTGATGCGCTTTTTCGACTTTTCATTCCAAAGATTACAGATCTAAATAATCAGCAAGTGTGGAGATACTGCCTTTTCTGTGTATTTTTCAAAATATTTTCAAGAAAAGTCATTTCCTCCAAACTGGCTGATTGAGTAGATCTGAAATCTAATATACAATGCCTCAGCATGTACTGGATTGTGTGTAAACATTCTCATAAACTTTAAGCGAGGATGAGGAGGTCTACCTTGGAAATGCACACGCGCTTTTTCGACTTTTCATTTCAAAGATCCCTTTCCATTCTCTACAAATATTTCAAACTTTACACACACTATGTAATACATGTTGAGGGACTGTTTATCAAGTTTAAGATCTAAATAATTAGCAAGTGAGGAGATATTGCAATTTGTATGCTCTTTTTAAGAAATGTTCAAGTAAAAAAGTTATTTCCCCTACACTGGCTGATTGAAAAGATCTAAATTTAATATACAGTGCCTCAGCATGCATTGCATTGTGTGAGAACATTCTGGTAAACTATGAGAAAGAGTGAGGAGGTTTTTGTCGCAAATGCACATGCGGCTTTTTGACATTTCGTTCCAAAGATCCCTTTCCATTCCCTACAAGTATCTTAAACTTTCCATACATAATGGAATACATGCTGAGGGACAGTTTATCAAGTTTCAGATCTACATAATTAGTAAGTCTGGAGATATTGCAATTTTTGTGCTTTTTCAGGAAATTTTTAAGAAAGAAAAGTAATTTCCTCCAAACTGGCTGATTAAATAGATCTGAAACCTAATATACAATGCCTCAGTATGTACTGGATTGTGTGTAAACATTCTTACACACTTTAAGCGAGGGTGAGGAGGTCTACATTGGAAATGCACACGCGCTTTTTCGACTTTTCATTTCAAAGATCCCTTTCCATTCTCTACAAATATTTCAAACTTTACACACACTATGTAACACATGCTGAGGTATTGTTTATCAACTTTCAGATCTAAATAATTAGCAAGTGTGGAGATATTGCAATTTGTATGCTCTTTTTAAGAAATGTTCAAGAAAAAAAGTTATTTCCCATACACTGGCTGATTGAAAAGATCTAAAATTTAATATACAATGCCTTAACATGTATTGGATTGCGTGTTAACATTCTGGTAAGCTTTGAGCAATGGTCAGGAGGTCTTAGTTGGAAATGCACTTGCGCTTTTTCGACTTTTCAGTCCAAAGATCCCTTTCCATTCTCTCAACATATCTTAAACTTTACACACACCGTGCAATATATGCTGAGGGACAGTTTATCAAGTTTCAGATCTACATAAATAGCAAATCTGGAGATATTGCAATTTTTGTACTTTTTCAGGAAATTTTTAAGAAAGAAAAGTCATTTCCTCCAAACTGGCTGATGGAGTATATCTGAAACTCAATATGCAATGCCTCAGCATGCATTGCATTGTGTGAGAACATTCTGGTAAACTATGAGAAGGTGTGAGGAGGTTTTTGTCGCAAATGCACATGCGGCTTTTCGACAATTCGTTCCAAAGATCCCGTTTCATTCCCTACAAGTATCTTAAACTTTCCATACATAATGGCATACATGCTGAGGGACGGTTTATCAAGTTTCAGATCTACATAATTAGCAAGTCTGGAGATATTGCAATTTTTGTGCTTTTTCAGGAAATTTTTAAGAAAGAAAAGTAATTTCCTCCAAACTGGCTGATTGAGTAGATCTGAAACCTAATATACAATGCCTCAGTATGTACTGGATTGTGTGTAAACATTCTCATAAACTTTAAGCGAGGGTGAGGAGGTCTACATTGGAAATGCACACGCGCTTTTTCGACTTTTCATTTCAAAGATCCCTTTCCATTCTCTATAAATATTTCAAACTTTACACACACTATGTAATACATGCTGAGGGATATTGTTTATCAAGTTTCAAATCTAAATAATTAGCAAGTGTGGAGATATTGCAATTTGTATGCTCTTTTTAAGAAATGTTCAAAAAAAAAAAGTTATTTCGCCTACACTGGCTGATTGAAAAGATCTAAAATTTAATATACAATGCCTCAACATGTATTGGATTGTGTGTTAACATTCTGGTAAACTTTAAGCGAGGGTGATGAGGTCTTAGTTGGAAATGCACATGCACTTTTTCGACTTTTCATTCCAAAGACCCTTTCCATTTTCTACAGATATCTTAACTTTCCATCTATCTACTCCCTCTGTTTCTGGCAGGTCGATACTGCTATCCTCATTCCTATACTGCTTAACACTTTATTAATATATTCTGTTTTGCCCTAGGCGAAGAGCTCCTGCAGAAGACAACACGTCTTCATATAATTCTACTCCCTCCAGGGCAGCCAACACAACTACCACGTCCTGAAGACATCAGCTAGACAAACATATCGTAGAAGTGAGAGCGAAGGTGTATATAAATATAGTTTGATCTCCTGTGCCAGACTCGAGTAAGTATTTCACTTCGGATTTGGACTTTATCTTGTAGTACAGCCGAACCTAGTCTCCAACTTTCCATCGGTCTACTCCTCTGTTCCTGGCAGTTCGATACTGCTATCCTCATCCCTACTCCTTAATACATTATTAATATATTTTGTATTGTCCTAGGTGAAGAGCTCCTGTAGAAGACAACAAGTCTTCATATAATTCTACTCTTCTCGAGGACAGCCAACGCAACTACCACTTCCCGAGGACATCACCTAGGCGAACACAACGGAGAAGGGAGGGCGAAGGTGTAGTTGAATGTAGTTCGCGCTTCCGTGACACTCGAGTAAGTACTTCACTTCGGATTTGGACTTTATCCTGTAGTATAGCCGAACCTAGCCTCCAACTTTCCATCTGTCTACTCCTCTGTTCCTGGCAGTTTGATACTGCTCTCCTCATCCCCACTGCCTAAAACATTATTAATATATTTTGTTTTGCTCTAGGCGAAGAGCTCCTGCAGAAGACAACAGGTCTTCATATCATTCTACTCTCCTCGAGGGCAGCCAACGCAACTACCACTTCCTGAGGACATCACCTAGGCGGACACGACGGAGAAGGGATGACGAAGGTATACTTGAACGTCTGCGCTCCCGCGACAGACTCGAGATGTAGTCTAGGCGCCAGGGGGGTTTCCGTGGCCGATGGATGTCCACACTTCCACCAAAGCTTTTCTTACGTATTTTTGACTGCTGATTCTGAATTTCGAAGGTGGAACGTCGCCAGACTGTTAGTTTTTGTTATTAACAATTTAATTGTTTAAATTGCTGCCAAATCAATATGATTAATTATAACTGAATCCTAACTGCCTAAAACTGTAGTAAATTGATCTAGAATATGCTCGTTTTTTCAGAATTGAAAAATTTTGATTAGAACCCGAATTATTGCAAATTTAGTGCAATAAGTCGCGAATTCGAGCGCAAACGTGCATAATTCTAGATCAATTTACTACAGTTTTAGACAGTTAGGATTCAGTTATAATTAATCATATTGATTTGGCCGCAGTTTAAACAATTAAATTGTTAATAACAAAAAACTAACATTCTGGCGACTGTTCACCTTCGAAATTCAGAATCAGCAGACAAAAATACGTAAGAAAAGCTTTGGTGGAGGCGTGGACATCCATCGGCCACGGAAACCCCCCTGGTGCCTAGACTAATGTCAGTATTTAGGGCACACCTGATTTTTAGGTACGAATTATATCTCCCAAAAAAGTAACAGTTTTCTGCGGGTGCACACGGAAAGAAAACTCTTACTGCTACAGTTAAAACGGCTTACTCGTGGAGTATAGGAGTTCCTTTACTATATAAGTAAGGTGGTTTTAGCAATCTTAGTAAGGGACCCATACTTTTACGGTATGTTGCTTTTCATACTACAACAATTACACAATTATACGATCGTTGGATCAGCGGCATATACCGACGTAACAGCGTCACACGATTTTAGTATACATTGCTTCCACCTTCAATTGTAAGGGAGAAATACTATAGCGGTAACGGTTGCTACCTGCTAATACGGAAATGACAACTATTATAAGGAAGTGTTACTTATCGATAATTGAAAGCATCGAATGCGTCGTCTAGGTCTTTGTGGTAGCCGATGATGGAGTCTAGGTTTTTTGCATTAAAATATCAGGGCGCATCTAATACGCAGTGCAGGTGTTCAAGGTAGCCGATGACGAGGTCTAGGTGGTGCGCTTTGTAGTCTTGCGTTTGGATATCAGGGCGTATCTAATACGTGGTCCAGGTCTTCGGGGAAGCCGGTGACGATATTTAGGTGGTGCGCTCCGTAGTTTTTGGCTAATAGGTGTTGGACATGTCAAAAGTTAAAGTATTACTAATCACGTAATTTTATACTATAAGTAAAAATTGTGATTATAAATAAATACTTATTCGAACGTAATTACGTTCAAATTGACATGTGTTTGTAATAAAAAAAATAGTAAATATTAAAATGCGTATAGGCGAAATACGCACAATTATTCATAATAAATAATGCGTATATGCGAAATGCGCACAATTATTTATCATACAAAAATGCGTATAGGCGAAATACGCACAATTATTTATAATAAAAAATTCGTACAAGCGAAATACGCACAATTATTTACAATATCAAAAATATGTATAAGCGAAATACGCACAGTTGTTTATAATGCAAAAATGCGTATAGACGAAATACGCACAATTATTAGTTATAAGGAAAGGTGTATGGGCGAACATATTTAATTATAACAGAAAAGAATTACAATTACATGAGTTTATTTAGTTATCTATTTATAAGAAACTAGATGTCTTGACATAAAATTAATTCTTTTCCGTTTTTTTCAACAAAACTCATAAAATTTGAAAAGAAGCTAAAGAAACTTATGAGCCTAGCTCAATGAAATTATAGTAGCTCTACTTTTGCCAATCATTCAGTAGCATGACAAGTATAATGCAAAGTAATTATTAATGACAATACTTCTAATAATACAAATTTTGTTAAAATGTTCAATTTGCAGTTATGCGTTTATATGATGGAAGGTGTATATTTTAAAATGCGGATCAACTTATATACCATACTCAGGTTCATTTGAAGTTCAACCCTTGGTCTCAAATTTTGTTACACCCTCCTGTTGTTTCAGGTATATGGGATATTTCACGTGAAGTCAGCAGCTCAAAATTTTAAAATCCCTCAAAACTCGTTTTCTTTTAGTTTTTATGAACAAAAAATGTTCCTCAAATTTTAGGTCGATATTTGCAAAAATAAAAAAGCTATGCAATATTGAAAATTCAATTTTTTTGCAATTTTTGGTTAAAATCCAAGTTTATTCATTTTTTAACTGAAAATCTTGAAACTTTTTGTATAGTACATTGATTGGCAAAAGGTTTGAATTTTTTCTGTAGAATGTGCCAGTATTTATTTTATGACACTTTTTGAAAGTCTCTGATTGGCTGCTTCTTAGTATACCTTCATCAAAGGATATTGAGGCTGCGGCCAAATATTCTTTATTCGACAAATTTTTTTTGTATTCTTCTTCGAAAACCCTTCAAAATGCTTTTTTTGATCAATACTGGCCGAGAAAAGGAAAAAAGTGACAATTTTTGAAATATCAAGAAAAATCCATAATTTCAATTTTTGATAACATGATTAATGAAACTGAATATTATTCATACATCTTATGGCATGGACCGTACCACTGAATTTTGTTAGAGCATCAAATAGAACATTAGAAATATCTATTTTCAATAATATTAGGCTTACACAATAAGCGATACCTAATTATGAATGAAATTATCAGTCTGTTGCCTCATTTCATTTTGACAGCTTTATAGTAATTAACCTCTATGGCTTAATTTATTATTAATTCATAATTAGGTATCGCTTATTGTGTAAGCCTAATATTATTGAAAATAGATATTTCTAATGTTCTATTTGATGCTCTAACAAAATTCAGTGGTACGGTCCATGCCATAAGATGTATGAATAATATTCAGTTTCATTAATCATGTTATCAAAAATTGAAATTATGGATTTTTCTTGATATTTCAAAAAATTGTCACTTTTTTCCCTTTGCTCGGCCAGTATTGATCAAAAAAAGCATTTTGAATGGTTTTCGAAGAAGAATACAAAAAAAATTTGTCGAATAAAGAATATTTGGCCGCAGCCTCAATATCCTTTGATGAAGGTATACTAAGAAGCAGCCAATCAGAGACTTTCAAAAAGGGTCATAAAATAAATACTGGCACATTCTACAGAAAAATTTCAAGCCTTTTGCCAATCAATGTACTATACAAAAAGTTTCAAGATTTTCAGTTAAAAAATGAATAAACTTGATTTTAACCAAAATTGCAAAAAAATTGAATTTTCAATATTGCATAGCTTTTTTATTTTTGTAAATATCGACCTAAAATTTGAGGAACATTTTTTGTTCATAAAAAAAACTAAATAGATTGAAATTTGTTTAAATTTCAATAAACAATTAAACCCTCAACCAAAAAATAAAAACCAAATCTAAACTATCTCTTGGTAGAAATTTTGTAAACTATATCCAGAATATGTACAAAAAGTGCAGTACTGTGCCACAAAATTTCAGATGCAGGTAATATTTTGAAAATCATAATATTAAATTGGACTCCATCATCGGCCATCTAAACACCTAGACCTCGCATCCGACCTGTCCCTTCACCTGGACACAAAACCTACGGAGCGCATCACCCGGATTACATCACCGGACTCATCGACCATCTGGAACACCTAGACCTCGCATTCGATTTGTCCTGGCCTTTGGACACAAAAACCTACGGAGCGCTTCACGTAAACTCCATCATCGGCTACCTGGAACGCCTAAACCTCGCATTCGATCTGTCCCGACACCTGGACACAAAAACCTTCAGAGCGCATCACCCGGATTACATCACCGGCCATCTGCAACACCTAGACCTCGCATCCGACCTGTCCCTTCACCTGGACACAAAAACCTACGGAGCGCACTACCCGAACTCCATCATCGGCCGTCTGGAACACCTAGACCTCGCATCCGATCTGTCAAAACACCTGGACACAAAAGTCTACGAAGCGTATCATCAGCCGCCTGGAACAGCTAGACCTCACATTCGAGCTGTCCCGACACCTGGACTCAAAAACCTACGAAGCGCACTACCCGGACTCCATCATCGGCCATCTGAAACACCTAGACCTCGCATTCGATTTGTCTTGGTCTCTAGACACAAAAACCTACGGAGCGCATCACGTAAACTCCATCATCGTCCACCTGGAACAGCTAGACCTCACATTCGAGCTGTCCCGACACCTGGACTCAAAAACCTACGAAGCGCACTACCCGGACTCCATCATCAGCCATCTAAACACCTAGACCTCGCATCCGATCTGTCCCTTCACCGGGACACAAAAACGTACGAAGCGCACTACAATTTTTAAAAAAGCATTTGCAATCATGCGAGGCGACGTCCTGAATTTTGAAATGTCAGTAATAACTGAGACTATATAATAAAGTGATGAATCTGCATCTCATTATTATAAGAAATGTGTATAGGCGAAATGCGCACATTTGTTTATAATAGAACATGTGTATAGTCGAAATACACAAAATGATTTATTATAAAATGCGTGTAGGCAAAATGCACACGATTACTAACACTGAAAAGTGCGTATAAGCGAAATACGCATAATTATTTATAATAAAACATGTGTATAGGCGAAATACACCAAATTATTTATTATAAAATGCGTATAGGCGAAATGCGCACAATTAATAACACTGAAAAGTGCGTATAAGCGAAATACGCATAATTATTTATAATAAAACATGTGTATAGGCGAAATACACCAAATTATTTATTATAAAATGCGTATAGGCGAAATGCGCACAATTAATAACACTAAAAAGTGCGTATAAGCGAAATACGCATAATTATTTATAATAAAACATGTGTATAGGCGAAATACACCAAATTATTTATTATAAAATGCGTATAGGCGAAATGCGCACAATTGATAACACTGAAAAGTGCGTATAAGCGAAATACGCATAATTATTTAGAATAAAATATGTGTATCGGCGAAATACACCAAATTATTTATTATAAAATGCGTATAGGCGAAATGCGCACAATTGATAACACTGAAAAGTGCGTATAAGCGAAATACGCATAATTATTTAGAATAAAATATGTGTATCGGCGAAATACACCAAATTATTTATTATAAAATGCGTATAGGCGAAATGCGCAAAATTATTTGTAATAAATATGCGTATATATGTGAAATACGCACTATTATTAACAATAAAAATGCGTATACGCAAAATACGGATAATTAATTATAAAAAGAAATACGTATACGCGAAATACGTACAATTGTTTGTAATAAAAAAACGCGTATCTTTAATATTTTTGAAATATGTAGCGCCATCTATGTTAAAATCTATTACGATTTTCCAGAGATGGCGCTTGTGTCATATTTCATCAATAGTATGTACTTCCTACCTTACCGACCTATGGGTCGGTCAAATCGCAGAATTGAGTTTGACACCCCCTTAAACGAATTTATATTTATTTGAGAACTGCCTTTTCTTACAATTAATGTTAAGTTTTTAATATCATCTATATGCGTCTTAAATAGCTTATCAAATTGTCTAATTGAGTTTTTTACAATACTTGTCTGATTTTTCATAAGTGTTGCTATATTAGCTGTGGTATTATAGACGTCGTTAATTTGTTTATTAATAACCTCGGCGTCGTCGGCTGACATAGTCCCGAATAGAAATTTACTTACACTTCCAACCCCATTTATCAATCCTCTTTTCCGCCTATCACTTTTTAATTCAAATAAGGCATTTATCTTTTCTTCTATTTTAACATATCTAATACTTAAGGCGTTTAAAGAAAATTGATGATTGCAACCAGAATGATTTTCACAATTCTAACATCGAGTATATATAATCTTTAATTTGGGTACTATCCTTTCTTAAATCGTGTAAATCTATGTAGTGTATGGTGGTCCAGACTTCATGGTACATACGAGCTTGAAATAGTTATTCCCGAAGTATGGGTGTTGTTACATGTTTTATTACATAATGATCTCCATGGCTATGCCCTTGTACTACACAAACAAAAAGTATTATAGCTATCAGCATCTGAAACAAACAATTAATTATTAAAGGGTTTTGTATCGTTTATATGTCTCCTGTGATTCTTGTTTTTGACTTTGTAAGTTATAGTGTATGTGTCAGTGTTTATGTTTGTAATTGTATAAGGTCCCAGCCACGTTTTTGAAAGAGGGGTCTGCTGTAAATTTTTGACCATTATTCTGTCTCCAATTTTATATAAAGATGTAGGTTCTTTTCTTCTTGCGTTACCTCTTGTTCATATTTTTCCTTACTTTTTGTTAAGTTCTCTTTTACCTGTTTTAACAATTCTAAATGATTTTCTTGAAACTCATTTATATATCTTGCAGCATCTTGAGATTTGAATTCCAGTGTTGGCATTTTAGTTTCCAAATGACTTCTTGAAATACATTGCTTCCAAAGGAGCGAACCCTGTTCCTTTATTTATCATGTTATTAAAAATAAATTGAACTTTCTTCAAATGTTGCGACCAAGTTTCAGCTTTATCAGTTGTTAATATTTTCAATATCCTGCTGCTATGACAATTGGTTTAACTTTAAGATGTTTTAGTAAAATTTTCATTATTTTTGATTGAAATCCGGTTGCATTGTCCATAATAATTTCAGCACGGATTCCATAAATATATATGTAATTTTCTAAAAGTGCTTCCGCAGTTTCAATAGCTTGTGTTGATTTAACAGGTATAAGAGTTAACATTTTTGTCAATTGATCTTGAATAGTTAAGATGTATTTGAAACCTTCCGTTGATGCTGGCAATGGTCCCACGTGGTCTATAGCAATCCTTTCACCTAATGTCCTAGGAGGATGTATTAATACTCCATCAGCTTGATTATTATGTTGTGCTCTCTTAATAAGTTGACAATCTTTACAGCTTTTAATATAATCCTCTATATCTTTCTTCATTTTTTCCCAATAAAACTTCTGGCTTATTTTTTCATATGTTTTACTTATCCCAAAATGTCCATTTTCGGGTCCATGATAATCTCTTATTATTTTTGCTCGTTCATTTTTGTCTTTAACTTCCGTTACCGACATTACTATTATTTCAATATTTTTAGTCTCATCAAAATACTTTGTATTTAGATATTTTAACATTCTTACTAATTTTATTTTAATATTCTCATCTAATTTTCTTAAATCATAACAAACCTGCATAAAGTCTGATGTTAGATGTCCTTTTAATTTTGCAAAAGCTTCCTTGGGCTCAGTCTCTGCTGCAATAATAATGTCATCATCGTTTCTTTTTGGTCCTATGGTAATTATTGGTAATTTTGTTCTTAATACTTCTTTTAAAGGTTTTAACTGTGTATGTCTGTACTGCGTTAAGTATTCCTCAAATTCTTCTTCCGGTGTTTGTAAGTGATAAACACGTCTTGACAAAGCATCAGCATTAGAATTTAAACTTCTTTTCTTATATTGTATTTCATAATAATCTAGCTTAAGGCGCCATCTCATAAGCCTTGATGAACGATCTTTCACATTCATTAACCACTTAAGGGGGCTAGACACCTTTTTTCTCTGAAATAAGAAGTCACATTTTAATACATAAATGTAAACTAATTATTTCATACTTTCTACATATAAAAGGGGGTATATTTACCTTACCTTAAAACTTTCTCCGATGGGCCTTTTATATGGTCCAGAACCATAGTCATCGATGAAACAAGTTTTTTCACTAACCGTAAGCTTTGAAATTTTCCTGTGGATTGACTCCAGATTTGAACTAAATTACTCTTGAATAGTATAATTCTCATATGAGTGTAGGGATTTAGGATTAAATGTCGGAAAAAATTTTTACATCAGAAAAATTATGAAAAAATATAAAAAATTTAAAAAAATTAAAAAAAAACTCTTGAAAAACAGCACAATTTTTTTTTCTCATTAGATCAAAAATCCCTGCACTTATATGAGAATTATACTATTCAGGAGTAATTTAGTTCAAATCTGGAGTCAATCCATCCACAGGAAAATTTCAAAGCTTACGGTTAGTGAAAAAACTTGTTTCATCGATGACTATGGTTCTGGACCATATAAAAGGCCCATCGGAGAAAGTTTTAAGGTAAGGTAAATATACCCACTTTTATGTGTAAAAAGTATGAAATAATTAGTTTACATTTATGTATTAAAATGTGACATCTTATTTCAGAGAAAAAAGGTGTCTAGCCCCCTTAAGCGGTTTATGATCTGTAATGATTATAAAATGTTTGCCATATAAAAAGTGTCTAAAATGTTTGGTCGCCCAAACAATTACCAAAAGTTCTTTTTCTGTTGTGCTATATCTTGAATCAGCATCATTAAGTGTACGGGAAGCATATGCGACTGGCTTATCAAAACTATTTACCTTTTTCGATAAAACTGCTCCCAATGCATAATTACTTGCATCTATTGTGAGTGTGAACTCCTTAGTATGATCTGGATAGATCAGGACGGGTTCTCTCATTAGGGCTAGCTTTAATTTTTCGAAGCTTTCTGTTTGCTTATTAGTCCATTTAAATTCTTCACCCTTCTTTAACAGTTGAGTAAGAGGTTTCGCGATTTTACTAAAGTTTTTAATAAATCTCTTGTAATATCCTGCAAGACCCAAAAATGGTTTTATTTCCTTAGCATTTTTCGGAGGTGGAAAAGATCGAATTGTTTCAATTTTATTGTCATTTGGCTTAACACCGTCACTTGTAATAATATGACCCAAATATTCTAATTCTGGTCGAAGATATTCACATTTGTCGGGCTGCAGCTTCATGCCATGCTCCTTTAATCTCTGTAAAAGTAGACTTAAATTTTGATTATGTTCTTCTAGAGTCCTTCCATAAATAATTATGTCATCTAAATACACAAAACAAATTACTCCAACGAGTCCTCTTAAAACATAATTCATTACTCGTTGAAAGGTAGCTGGTGCATTTTTCAATCCCATTGGCATCCTCCTGAATTGAAAATGTCCATCAGGAGTTGAGAAAGCAGTCTTTTCTTTTGAATCTTCTTCTAGCATTATTTGGTAAAATCCTGAAGCCAAATCAAATGCAGAGAAGTAATGTGCTTCTCCGAGTCTTTCGAAAATTTCCTCGACATTTGGTATAGGATGATTATCTTGTGGCGTGTGTTCATGTATTTTTCTAAAATCGACCACAACTCGCCATTTTTGTCTTCGAGAAGCATCTTTCTTTCTGGGGACTACCCATAAAGGGCTGCCATAAGGGCTACAAGATTCCTCAATTATATCCTTTTGCAACATTTCTTTTGTTTGTTTCTTAATCTCTTCTTGATGTTGAGGTGGATATCGATATTGTGTAGTAAAAATTGGTACAGCTGTATCTAAATTCACTTTATGTGTCAACCCCTTTAAGGTGGGTAATTGGCAAATAAAAAACATCTGTCAATTTTTCTAAAATATTCATTACTTTTTAAGCTTCATTCTACGGTATATGACTTAGACGTGTATTTTCTTTTAGTAAATTTTTCCTTTCATATTCGTCATTTCTACCTCTGATATTATTTATTTTCGGAATTTCCTTGTTCTCTTGTAACTTTATTTACGAAATTTCTATTTGACTCTTAAAAACATGTATATAATCGCCTGTTCGGTTGCAAGTGACTAACGTTACCGTTGGTTTATTTTTCACAATTCCAGGTGTTATATTTTCCCCTGTAATAAGAAAATATTTACCTTTACTAGGTAAATTTTTCATTTGATAGATTTTACTCTCATAAGGTGCCATTTCCATTGGCTTTTCATTTATGGGAATCTCTTTTCCACTGAGAGTCAAAATATTTTTTCCAACGTCGTTCACATCATTGTGTGTCTTCATAACATTGATTCCTAATATTCCATCGAAGTCCCCAGGAAAATCATTTCTTGCGACTAAATATTCATATTTTTTATTTAAAAGAGTTAACTTTGCTGTTCCCAACAAAGATATTTTGTCATTTCCCATAATAATATTTTTGGTGTAATCCTTGCGTGGTTCACAATTTTTAAAATCTAGAGCATTATGCTTTATTATACTGACCTCTGCCCCGGAGTCCACTAATAATTTGATTGTTCGTTTTACTCCGATTGGTCTGACATATATGACTTGTTCGTTTCCTCCTATTGTTCGTATGAAAACGGGTCGTCTAATTCTTCTTGTGCCTCTTTGGATACATATGGATCGTATTCTTCTTCTGTCTTTTCCTCTAGTGTTCTCACTGGAGGTGGACGATCCTTTTGCTGGTCCTGACAAATTCCTGTTTCTTTCGAGCATCTTGTTGCTTAGAAAAACACCGTTCTTCTGTGTGTCCAGATCGTTTACAATGATTGCAAAATAAATCCGACCTCTTTGATTCATGTTTGGCATTTTCAGATTTTTCAAGTTTTCTTTGGTTTCCATCAAAACGACGTTCCTGAATCTTTTTACCTTCACGATTGTCTATATTTGCTTGTGACATTTTTCTGCACAGTTGCCTTTCTTGTATAATACTTTCAGCGTTAAGTGCTATCGATATAGCTTCCTTCAATGTCTTTGGGTTTCTATTTTCGACTCGTTCATTTAAGTTGTCTGTTAAACCGACGATGAATCTCCAAACCCCTTCTTCTTCTCTTTCCTGAGAAAATTTTGCTTTTGCTGGATCTGTTTTGTCCCCAGCAGCTTTCATTACTTTTCTATGCACATCCAAAAATCTTTTTGCGTATGCAGATACTGTTTCTGCGTAGTTCTGTAAAATCTTGTTCCTTTGCTCTTTTAAATAAGTATAAGGCGTATCTTGAATATTGTAATAATGATGTAGTAACTCCTTTATATCTTCCCAATTGTCAGCCTCCTGTGATGCTATAAGATCCTTAGCTTGTCCTATAATTTTACTGGCGATAATCATCCGTAAAATACACTTTTTATCTAACCAATTATTCATTTGGTTCAATGCGTCTTGCACTTCTCTTAAAAATATTCTGACGTTCCCAGAACCATCAAAATTCGAAACCCAAGATATGACGTATTTAGGTCTTAAAATTCTTTCTGTCTGCGCGGGCGGCGCGCTTGAAACAGGTACACTTGATGCGGGCGCAGTCGGTGATATGACACTCGCTACAGTCGCAGGCAAAACTTTTGATGAGGCGGCGTTTAATAAGCAGCCAGATTCTTCCAACCGTTTTCTTGTTTCATCCGCTAACATCCTTTTCCTATGTATTTCCTCTTCTAAGGCCAATAAATCTTCTTTCGAAAAATGATGTTCCGTTTGCTTTGGGAGAACTCCAAATTTCTTCTTATGTGCTTCTTTCTCTTCATGCGTCATTAGGCTATAATCCTGAGTTTCACTTGTGTTTTCACTTAAATTTTCTAGGCTACGTGCAAGGGCTCCTAGTTTTCCCAGCATTATCTTCGGTTTAATTTCTTCTGGCTTGTTAATAAAAGCCGTATAAAATTCGTCAGAATTATAGGAGTATACACTTGATTCACTGCTAGTTTCACTGTTATAATGCGAAGGTGTAGTGCGGTAAATATAATCCAAAGCACTCACCTTATTTTCTGCAGTGTAGTCCTCCAGTATAGACCCCTTGAGTCCTTCTGTTCTGTGGTATTCCTTTTCCAAGGAAAAAAAAACGATTCTCCGTGTCCACCAATTTCGTCTCCACAATCTTCGAAACCGCTCTCGATTTCTTGAGTGCCTACCCCACACTTAGCACCAAAATATGTCGTAAACTCAACTTAAAATGTTGTAAATATAACTTAAATAAGGTATAGGCACAGACTCTAGGGCTGGATGAAAAATACTTTATTAAGAGCAAAGCTTACACGGGCAGCGTGACGGCTTACTGAACTTACGGACCAGCGCAGCGGTCCTTCTTATACATGCAGAAACAATAGAAAACGTGCTTACAACAATTAACAATGGCATATCGATCGGTCGTCGACCGCGCGATGCGGCTCACAGGCCTGTAAAACGATACATTAGCATTCTCAGTTGCGAACGCGCTCGAAACTGCAACCGATCAATAAATCAATAAATTCTTAATTTCGATTTTCTTCTCATTTTGCCTGACAAGTTATGATATCTCCTCTGTCGTAAATTATAAACCCGGGTAAAAAAAAAATTTTTTTTTTATATATATATATATATATATATATATATATATATATATATATAAATATATATATATATATATATATATATATATATATATATATATATATATATATATATATTGCGGAAACCGGTACTTTTGAGGATCTATAGTTTTTTTCTCTAGAGTTCGTATATGCTTGACTAAAGAAATAACTCCCTCTCTGCGTTGAAGGTATTAATATAAATTCTCAAAAGTACCGTTTCATACCGAAGGAATTTTGAGAATGTCCTCAAAAGTCCGAAAAATCCTCAAAGTGTCGAATCCGTGCTGACATAGATCCTCAAAAGCTGCATTTGATATACCGGGTTCCCAAACTAAGACGTACACGAGATTTTCTCTCAGCCAAATTGATAAATTCGTCAAAATCTGGGGGCCCTAGGGGTTTTCGGACCCAAGGAATCGAATGGCGCTGTAAAAAAATTCATAAAGTACCAAACACAAATAGTAAAAAAATTATTTTTTTGAAAAATATTTGCGGTACGGCTTTTATGATAGTTTCTTGTAGTTTGTTCAATTTGGAGGCTATACCACCTTTACCCGATAGCATTTCATGTAATAATATTTATTTAACGCAGTTTTGAAAATTGTATATTTTACTTTGGCTCGAACCGCAAACTCGCGTTCATGAAAGCGGAATTGCGGAACTCGAAAAACGCCAGACTTTCCAAACTGTGACTCTAGCAAAGAAGCGGCAACTTCAACTCGCAATAGCTGAGCACAACTAAATAAAGTAGACAAACTATCTAATCATTGATACAACATAATAGCATGATATTCATAATGTTTTCATCAATATTACTGTAGCGCACAACGTAATACGTAATTTGTAGGCTAACGAGCAATGTTTACAAATGGTGAACATTTGCGACGGCGTCCAGAGATGGCGCCAGTACGACTTACGTCGCACCGTATGAACGCAGCGCGCAGAGTCACGGCCGTAAATGAGCTCGTGGTGTCGCGCGTATATGCGTATCTCTGCAGTACTTATTTTCAAAGAAACTAAACTAAAGAATCATAGTTCCGTTACTGAAAAGTAATAATATCCAATTTGTTTTGCGCTTCCTTACTTCAGTAATGTTCCCATTGAAATTAACCGCATACTGAAACATGTTCTAATACTACTGCCTTTCTGGACTAGTAATTAACATACATTTCATGGCTTAAGTTAAGCATGTATTTCTTTTTAAAAATTTTTCCCAAACCTGATATAAGATTTCTTACTTTCAAGTAAAATTAATACAAGCATTGTCTTAACTGCCGATACGCGTAGAAAAATACACACAAGCAAGGTCTTATTTAAATTTTTCTTTTCTTTTACCTTTTAAAGCAAAATTATATTATTTTCTATTACAATCGTTCACGCATGAATAAATGGTAACTTTGAGACAAAAAATAACTTAATATCAATATATTTTCATCCTATTTCCATTTACTGTGTATATGCACTGTGTATATGTACTGTTTATATGAATGAACTGCAGCGAAGTGTTCTCTTGATTTTTTGTGATTTTATGTATTTTATTTTTAATAAGCTTGAAACTCTGCCAATTGCTTGGTCGGTAATGGTAGGACTATGCCACCCCGTTAAGGTATGGCTGAAAGTATGGGCTAAAGAATGGCTGGTAATATGGCTGGAAGATATGGTTAAAAGTATGGCTTAAAGAAGGTCGAAAATATTGGCAATACGAGAGTCATTTGATAAGTACCTAGCCTACAAATGAAAACACCAAAATTTTACAAAAAATAAAATTTATTTTTCAATATAGTCTCCTTTTAGTTGAATACACTTGGTCCAGCGGTGTTCCAATTTTTTTAACCCCGTTGAAAAAAATGTTTTCTCTTGGTTTGCAAAATAGGCCTCCGTGGCGGCGATTATTTCGTTATTGGAGTGGAATCTCTTCCCGGCGAGCGAATTTTTTAGGTTCGGAAACAAAAAAAGTCGCACGGAGCCAAATCTGGATAATACGGTGGATGGAGCAGCAGTTAGTAGCGTAATTCGACCAATTTAGCCGTGGCGAGTGCAGAAGTGTGAGCCGGTGCATTATCGTGGTGGAAAAGCACTTTCTTTTTAGACAAATGGGGCCGTTTTTCTTCTAACACGGCGTCAAATCAGCTCAATAGTTCGGCGTAGTACTGTCCTGTGACCGTTTTGCCCTTCTCTAGATAGTCAATAAAAATCACACCTTGAGAATCCCAGAAAACAGTGGCCATCACCTTTCCGGCCGACGGGACCGTCTTCGCCTTCTTCGGAGCAGGTTCACCGGGTAAGGTCTACTGTTTTGACTGCTCCTTGGTCTCTGGAGTGTAGTAGTGAATCCATGTTTCGTCGACGGTCACGTAACGACGCAAAAACTCTTTTGGATTGCGATTAAACAGCTCCAAACACTGCTCTGAACTGGTCACACGGATGCGCTTGTTGTCTGCAGTCAGCAAACGCGGCACCCACCTTGCTGACAGCTTCCTCATGCCTAAAATCTCATGTAGGATATGCCACACGCGTTCTTCTGAGATGCCTACTATCGCAGCTATCTCGTGCACCTTTAATCGGCGGTCTGACAAAACGATATCGTGTATTTTTGTCACGTTCTCCTCCGTAGTGGCTGTTTTCGGAGCACCTGGGTGTGGATCATCAAAAACCGACGTACGACCACGTTGAAACTCGTTATACCAAAATTTAACGGTCGCCATCGAAGGAGAAGCATCCCCATACACTGCATCCAAGCGTTCTTTAATTTCACTGCGCGATTTCCCTTCCAAAAATAAGAATCGAATCACCGACCGATATTGTTCTTTCTCCATTTTTTCAAAAATTAACGGACACATTTGCTTTCACACGCTCTCAAAAATAAACTACAACTCCGATCCGGCTGAAATTTCGTCTGTAACCGTTTACAGGAAGATACTGCACTGTAGTGTATTTCTGGTGCGATAGTGGCACCATCTGGCGGTGAGGCTAGGTACTTGTCAAATGACCCTCGTATATTGAGTATGTATTGGCAATATATTGGGAATATATTGGCAACAAATTGGCAACAAATTGGCAATCTCACAATCGTTACATACAAAATTATACACAGTTTGTACAAAGTTCAAATTTAGATAAAGTTTAAACAAAGTTTAGACCAAGTTCAGAGCAAGGTTATAGAAAGTCTCCAAGTCTTAATGAAAATCTCGCTTAAAGTGTCGCATACAACTTACGTTTATATGAAGTTTAAACAAAGTTCAGGAAAAGTTCAGGCAAAGTTTGTACAGAGTGTAGATAAAGTTTAGATAAAGTTTAGATAAAGTTTATACAGAGTTTAGACCAAGTTTATACAGAGTTTAAATTAGGTTTAGATATAATTTAGGTAAAGTTTGGGTAAAATTTAGAGCAAGTTTAGATAAAATTTATAGAAAGTTTCGCTTAAAGCGTTGCATTCAAAGTTTATACACAGTTTACATAAAGTTGAGATATAGTTTGGATAAAGTTCAAATATAGTTTACAATATGTTTTGACGAAGTTGATAGAAAGTCTCAAAGTCTTCAAGCCAAAGTTTGAGCCGGACTTCGAGCAAGACTTTTAGCGAGACTTAGAGCGAGACTTTTGGCGAGACTTTTGGCGAGACTTTGAGCGAGACTTTTGGCGAGACTTCGAGCGAGACTTCGAGCAAGACTTTTAACCAGACTTTTAGCGAGACTTCGAGCGAGACTTTTGACGAGACTTTCAGCGAGACTTTCAGCGAGACTTTTAACCAGACTTTTAGTGAGACTTCGAGCGAAACTTCGAGCGGAACTTTTAGCGAGACTTTGAGAGAGACTTTTAGCGAGACTTCGATCGAGACTTCGTGCGGGACTTTTAGCGAGACTTTTGGCGAGACTTCGAGCAAGACTTCGAGCGCAACTTTTAGCGAGACTGAGAGAGACTTTTAGCGAGACTTCGAGCGAGACTTCGTGCGGGACTTTTAGCGAGACTTTTGGCGAGACTTCGAGCGAGACTTCGAGCGCAACTTTTAGCGAGACTTTGAGAGAGACTTTTAGCGAAACTTCGAGCGAGACTTCGTGCGGGACTTTTAGCGAGACTTTTGGCGAGACTTCGAGCGAGACTTTTCACCAGACTTTTAGCGAGACTTCGAGCGGGACTTTTAGCCAGACTTTTAGCGAGACTTTTAGCGAGACTTCGAGCGGGACTTTTAGCCAGACTTTTAGCGAGACTACGAATGAGACTTTGAACCAGACTTCGAGCGAGACATTTTATAATCTTGATCTAAACGAGGTATAAACTTTGTTCAAACTTTATCTAGACTTCAGCTATACTCTATAACCGTTGTATGTATAAACTTGGTCTCAACTCTGTATGAACTTTATCTAAACTTTATCTAAACTTTATCTACACTCTGTACAAAATTTGCCTGAACTTTTCCTGAACTTTGTTTAAACTTCATATAAACGTTCTATGCGATACTTTAAGCGAGATTTTCATTAAGACTTGGAGACTTTCTATAACCTTGCTCTGAACTTGGTCTAAACTTTGTTTAAATTTTATCTAAATTTGAACTTTGTACAAACTGTGTATAATTTTGTATGTAACGATTGTGAGATTGCCAATTTATTGCCAATTTGTTGCCAATATATTCCCAATATATTGCCAATATATACTCAATATATTGCCAATATTTTCGACCTTCTTTAAGCCATACTTTTAACTATTATACTTCCAGCCTTACTACCAGCAATTCTTTAGCCCATACTTTCAGTCATACCTTAACGGGGTGGCATAGTCCTACCATTACCGACCAAGCAATTGGTAGAGTTTCAAGCTTATTAAAAATAAAATAGATAAAATCACAAAAAATCAAGAGAACACTTCGCTGCAGTTTTGAACTTCTATCACCCAGTAAAAGTTTGCTCGTAATATTTTTCTAGGTTTGCTTAATAATCTGGAAGAAGCTCTGAAAAAACTGTCGGGGTATAAGTTCGATTTTACGAGTTAGGATTTCTTCGAAACATTTGATTTGTATAAGCAATATATGGGCAATAGCTGCCCAAGATATATCTAAAGATAGACAGTATGTGGCTCCGGCGCTGTGGCATTATAAAGCCAATATTTCGCCCATATATTGTTTCTTATACGCCACATCTTGCTCATACTTGGCTAATACTATGTGAAATATTTAGGCCTTAGTAACTTTTTTCACGCTGGGAGGTTTATGTTTAATTATTTAACACTATGAATAAATAATTACGAAAAAATTATAAACTCATAGTAATAGTAATTTCAAGAAAAAGTTATGAATAATAAATTATAAGAATAACAATAAATTAATTAATAATCACTATGAATAGTAACGTTACTGTCTGATGTTATATGGATAAATATGATTTTGTGTATTATTTATTAATTTATTTGCGATTTCTCACTCGTAACAGTATAAAAGTATGTCTGATTTGGAAAGCTTCGTTACTTTTTTCATAAATAGTGTATTACGCACCTAGGGAGGAAAAAACTTGGACAGTCCATATCTCGTGTAAACAAGAACATATCTCGTGTTAACAGGAAGTAAGGAAGCGCAAGACAAATTGGGTATTATTACTTTTCAGTAACAAAACTATGATTCTTTAGCTTAGTTTCTTTGAAAATAAGTACTGCAGAGATACGCATATACGCGCGACACCACGAGCTCATTTGCGGCCGTGACTCTGCGCGCTGCGTTCATACGGTGCGACGTAAGTCGTACTGGCGCCATCTCTGGACGCCGTCGCAAATGTTCACCATTTGTAAACATTGCTCGTTAGCCTACAAATTACGTATTACGTTGTGCGCTACAGTAATATTGATGAAAACATTATGAATATCATGCTATTATGTTGTATCAATGATTAGATAGTTTGTTTACTTTATTTAGTTGTGCCTAGCTATTGCGAGTTGAAGTTGCCGCTTCTTTGCTAGAGTCACAGTTTGGAAAGTCTGGCGTTTTCCGAGTTCCGCAATTCCGCTTTCTCGAACGCGAGTTTGCGGTCCGAGCCAAAGTAAAATATACAATTTTCAAAACTGCGTTAAATAAATATTATTACATGAAATGCTATCGGGTAAAGGTGGTATAGCCTCCAAATTGAACAAACTACAAGAAACTATCATAAAAGCCGTACCGCAAATATTTTTCGAAAAAATAATTTTTTTACTATTTGTGTTTGGTACTTTATGAATTTTTTGACAGCGCCATTCGATTCCTTGGATCCGAAAACCCCTAGGGCCCCCAGATTTTGACGAATTTATCAATTCGGCTGAGAGAAAATCTCGTGTACGTCTTAGTTTGGGAACCCGGTATATATATATATATATATATATATATATATATATATATATATATATATATTTGTTTTAACAGATTTATGGAGCCCTTTTATACACATGAGCATGTTTATGGAGCCCGGGTCCCATAAAATATTTTTCTCGGGCGTTTATGGATCCCGATCTAGAGTCTATAACCCCAGGGTCCATTATTTCTTTAGTCACTTGCCATAGGGATCTCTGGGCTGTAGGTACTAATATACAGGGATGGGCTCCATAAACGGATGGGGGGATAATTATATATATGTATATATATACATTTCTTTTACCAGATTTATGGAGCCCTTTTATACACATGAGCATATTTATGGAGCCCGTTTTCTTTTATGGAGCCCGGGTCCCATAGAATATTCTTATACGGCGTTTATGGAGCCCGATCTAGAGTTTCTATACCCAGAGAGGGATTATTTCTTTAGTCACTTGTATACGGGAACTCTGGGCGTAGGTACTAATATACAGGGATGGGCTCCATAAAGGGGTTAAGTGATAATTATATATATATATATATATCTTACTATACTATATAACAAAAATATCATAATATACAACTTACGCAGACAAACACATCTCTTGCTAAATGTTATGGATTACCAAAAATCCATAAACCAAAACTATCCTTTAGACCGATAATTTCAACTGTGAACAGCCCTACACATTTCTTAGCAAAAATAATTTATGAAAACCTCAAAACATGTTTCCCTCTTCCTAAATCACACATAGATAACAGTTTTGATCTAATTAATAAAATTACGAATATAAAAATTCCAGATAACTACATACTGATATCTTTAGATGTGGTTTCACTTTTTACAAATATCTCTGTAGACCTTGTTATCCAGAGTTTGGAAAAACGAGCGCAGTATATTCTCAACAATTGTAAAATACCGTTCGGTGATATTATTTCCTGTACCAAATTTTTATTTGAAAATGTATTTTTTACTTTAATAACAAATATTACCAACAAATTTTTGGGACACCTATGGGTTCTCCAATCTCTCCGTTTTTTGCTGATCTAGTTATGGAAGATTTAGAAATTGCTTGTTGGAAGAAACTGAAAACAGAATTCAACATAATACCTATGTTCTATTTTCGATATGTTGATGATTCGATTTGTTGTATCAAAAAAAGACGATATTCATGTATTGAATCAATGTTTTAACAATTTTGATCCCAACCTTAAGTTTACTTATGAAATTGAAATTAATAACAATATTAACTTTTTGGACGTGTCTCTCATTAAACAGGATGGTAATATTATCACTGACTGGTATTCAAAATCGATGTCATCTAATAGAACTTTAAACTACTACAGCAACCACCCGATATCATTAAAAAAGAATATAGTTTTTAACTTGATTGATAGAGCTATCCTTTTATCAGATAAACGTTTTCATAATAGAAATATATTGCGGGTTAAAAATATACTTAAAGAGAACTCATATCCACCAGAGTTTATTGACAAACATATAAGATCTAGACTATTTAAAATTCGTTTTCAAAATAAAAGAAACAGTCCTGTAAATACTAACCGACACAACATTAAAGTATCACTTCCATTTTATTCAAAATTTTACAACTATTGTTCAAAATTTTTACGGAAACACAATATTGTAACGATCCCAAATATAGTTAATAAATTCTCAAAACTAGTTGTTCTTGGCAAAGATAAAACCAACAAACTCGAGCAAACGAATGTGGTTTATGAGTTCCCTTGTAAAGATTGCAATGCACGGTACATAGGCGAGACAAAACGTGCCCTAAATAAACGAATTGCCGAACATCGCAAGAATAATAATGATGAGTTGGTTGTCAATATACATAAAAATGAATATAATCATGAATTTGATTTTGAAGCAGTAACAATTAGAGATATTGAAAATAACTATAATAAAAGACTTATTTCTGAAATGTTATTTATTAACAGTACACCAAATACAATAAACAAAAAAGAAGATACACAGAATCTCAGTAGAGAATACAAATCTATCTTTAAGCTGTTACATAAAAAGTAAAGTATATTCTCGATCTAATTCAAAATTTGTTATTGTTTACGTTTTGGTAGGAAGCCAATATATATATATATATATATATATATATATATATATATATATATATATATATATATATATATAAGTCATGTTGCTATGTACTTTCACATTACTCGACGGATCGCTGTGCGATAACTTAGGTAATTCGTTTCGCATTTTAAAAAAAAAAAATTTTTTCAACCATCGTAAGTTGAGACTAGCGTGAGCTCGTTCTGTTAATTATATTATTATATATTTTTTTAATAAAGCCTGAAGAGGTCGACAAACCCGTCGACGAAACGTTGCAACTACTTATCATCGTAGTATATTTTCTTTCCTGCTCCCAACGGATCTGGTCAGAATTGACCAAAACAACAATTTTTACTATACTATATAGTTGTAAGCTGAATTGAGTCGTTAACCCTCCGCGTCCCTCCGCGTCCCTCCGCGTCTCTCCGCGTCCCTCCGCGTCCCTCCGCAAAGTGCGCTCCACAAAATAACGTAAAATTCACTATTTTTTTGCGTTATTTGGGGTCTGCATTGTCCCTCTGCATGTCCCTCCGCGTCCCTCCGCGTCCCCTCGCGTCCCCCCGCGTCCCTCCGCGTCCCCCCGCATCCCCCCGCGTCCCTCCGCATCCCTCCGCGTTCCTCCGCGTCCCTCCGCAAAAAGGGCCTTGTCCCTCCGCATCCCTCCGCGTCCCTCCGCGTCCCTCCGCGTCCCTCCGCGTCCCTCCGCATTGTCCCTCTGATGACAACTATCTGTGATGCAGAAGACATTTCTGTCGACAACTTTTGCATCGCTTCGTTGTCAGTTCTTCACCTCGATACACAAATAACAGGCTGCTTTCTGAAAACAAACTATGACACCCTCCTGCCATCAGCGCAAGAAGCGCGTTCGCGCATTTATTATAATGCGCGCCTTTTCTCCGCAATTAACGAGACCAATTAATTACAGAGCAACTTTTTGAAAGGAAACTTCTTAATTATTCAAATCAAGGATAACGCCAAACTCACGCGAGCGCAGCGCGGTGTATGCGCATTGATTTGACAGTTCAATTACAAGTCGAACGCTATCCGTATTTTATCTTTCCAAAAAAAAGTGCAGCAACTGCAAACAGAGCATGAGAAAACGGCGACAGACGGATTGAGTGCATTCGTTAGTTCTTTCTCTCCCCCTCTCTCTATCTCTCTCTTCTTCTCTCTCTTTCTCTTATATATATATATATATATATATATATATATATATATATATATATATATATATATATATATATATATATATATATATATATATATATATATATATATATATATATATATATATATATATATATATATATATATATAGTGTAGGAGAAGCGTTGCCGAGCTCGTCCTCGAACATCTCGCGTCATCATCCTTTTCTACGTTAAAAGTAAATAAACAGAAATGTAGTAAAAATAAAAATTTAGAGTATAAATCATATTTTGGTAATATGAGTTATGTTTGTAAATTTTGTTCGGCAGTATATTGGAAAGAAGAAAATAATAAATCAATTTGTTGTAGTAAGGGTAAAATAATTTTATCTCCGCTAAGTATATATAATAAAACACTAAAGAATCTATTATTGTATGATAACAATTTTCGAACTTTAATCAGATATTATAATAACTTATTTTGCTTCGCTATATTTAGTGAAAACGTAAAATACGAAAAGAAAAAAGCTATTTATAATTTAAAAATTCAAAGACAAGTTTGTCATATAACGCCAAATACTTTATTACAAAAAAAAAAATGCAGAACCTTCGTGTGGTCAATTATATATATATATATATATATATATATATATATATATATATATATATATATATATATATATATATATATATATATATATATATATATATATATATATATATATATATATATATATATATATATATATATATATATATATATATATATATATATATGATGACAATACTGCAATTGAAATGAAAATAAAGAGTCATAAAGATTTAACTCAAGAACATTTAAAATTATTGACTGAAGTTTTAAATAGTAATCCTTATGCTAAACAGTATAAATATTTACACGAAATAACTAATACAGAGAAACTTTCAAATTATAAATTATATTTTGTTGGTAAGAATAATAATCAAAAACATAATTGTACTAAACCATTAACGTCGAAATGTGCAGCTATAATTATTTCCAAATCAGGAATCCCTCATAATTATGATCTATGTGTTTATCCGAAAAATAGTTCTAATGAAAAAGAATACACATATTTAAGTAAATTATCACATCATGTTGACCCAATAGTATTTCCATTATTTTTACCTTCAGGAGATTTAGGCTGGAGTATTGGTTATACTAAAAAACCATATGATTCAAAAGAAAACCTTTTAACAATATTACAGAACTATTTTTATAGATTAGCTTACAGACCAAATTCAGAAAATTTCAATCCACTTTTATTTGGAGGGAGACTAACCCAACAATTCTTTTTACATGCCTATATTATGATAGAAAACAATAGAATGAATTATTTTAGGCAGAAACAAAAAAAATTACGTACTGAATGTTATCAAGGTTTGAGGGATCATGTTATAAATAGTCCATTAAATATATCAAAAAATTTTGAAAAAAAAGAAAGACTAGGAAATATTTTTGTACTACCAGCAACTTATATAGGTAGTCCTAGATATATGCAGCAACATTATCAAGATGCAATGGCAATAGTAAGAAATATTGGTCGACCTGATTTATTTATAACTATGGCGTGTAATCCTAAGTGGAAAGAATTAAAAAATGTATTAACGACATTTCCTATCGGAACTACGCCCAATGATATACCAAATATTACAGTTAGATTATTTTATACAAAATTTAAGTGTTTGCTTAATGATATAGAAAACCATCAAATTTTTGGAAATGCTTTTGCTTATGTGTATACTATTGAATTTCAGAAAAGAGGATTACTGTATGCACATCTTTTAGTAACATTAGATCATACAAATAAATTAATGACACCAGAAGCTATTAATAAACACATTTCTGCTGAGATACCTTTTAATAATGATAAAAAATTACAAAAATTAGTTATAAAACATATGTTACATGGACCACATTGTGAAAATTCTCCGTGTTACGATAAATGTAAAGACGTTTATAAAAAAAATTTCCTAAACCTTTTCAATCGTCAACAACATTTAAAAAAAATGGTTATCCTCAATATAAACGAACAAATAATTCTTCTGATAATTACACATATCGACTTAAAAGAAGTAAATATTATTCCAGTAGATAATTCAATGGTATTTCCTTACAATAAATTTTTATTAGAAAAATATAAATGTCATATTAATGTTGAATATTGTGCTTCAATTCAAAGCATCAAATATATTTTTGATTATATACATAAAGGCTTTTTGTACATTAAAAAAAAATGCTGACAAAAGAAATGGAATATATGATGAAATTACTGAATATATTGATGGCCGGTACTTGAGCCCAATGGAAGCAGCATGGCGGTTACAAAAATTTCGCTTATGTGGAAGGAGTCATACTGTTATCCGTTTAGCAGTCATACAGAAAATCAACAAAAAATTGTTTTTGAAGAAAATTATGAAATAGATGCTCTTGATAATTGGAAAACAACTTTAACAGCGTGGTTTAACTTGAATAAAAATGATAAATTTGCAAATAATATAAAATACGTTAATATACCGCATTATTATATATTTAACGCAAAAAAAGTTTGGGTAAAACGTGAACGTGAACAAAAACATTATGCTATTGGACGTTTAAATATAGTATCTCCAAAAGATTCTGAAAGATTCGCTTTAAAATTAATATTAAGTCGTATAAAAGGCGCTACTCCCTTTAAAGATTTACGTATATATAAAAATGTAGCGTATAATACTCATAAAGAAGCTGCGACTGCAATGGATTTAATAGAAAACGATTTACAAATTTTAAAATTTTTTGAAGAAGCATGTCGTATCATGTATCATGTTACCTTCTCAATTACGTAAAATTTTTACTTCGTTTCTACTAACAGAAAATATTCAAGCCAATATTATTTGGGAAAATTAAAAAAAATACTTTAGTAAAGATTTTCATGAAAATAAAGATAACTTAGCTTTAGATCATATAAATAAATTATTATTGTTGGAAGATTTATCTTGTACAGATTTTGGATTACCTGAACCTGATCCCATCATAAATGATATAAAATACGATAGTAAAATAATTTCAATTAGTAAGGAAATATTCGAAGATATGTTTACAAAATTAAATGAAGATCAAAAATTTATTTTCAAACAACTTATAAAAAATATAAATAAAATAAATTTTATAGACGGTCCTGGAGGTTCGGATAAAACATTTTTATATAAAACTTTAATTTATTATTTTCTTTCAAAAGGAAAAAATATTATATCAATGGTTTGGACTTGTGTAGCGTCTATTCTATTACCCAAAGGAATGTCTACTCATAGAACCTTTAGATTACCATTAGATTTAAATAGTATTGAAAATTCTTTTTAAAATTAGAATTAGATAAAAAGAAATTAAGAGAAACAGAAGTCATAATCTGGGATGAAGCATCTATGATACCCAAAAAAGCTTTAGAAATTATTGACAGAACTTTAAGAGATTTATGTACAAACGATTTATCTTTTGGGGGAAAATTAATAATTTTAGGAGGTGATTTTCGAGAAATACTCCCAGTAATGAAAAACGGATTTAGAAGGGCTATAATTGAAGACACTATTAAATATTCTGAACTTTGGCATTTCTTTAAAATTTTCAAATTAAAACACAATATTCGTTCTCAGAATATTGAATTCTCAACATTATTATTACAAATTGGAGACGGTAATATAAATCCTTTTATAATACCTAATAATTGAAGAACTAACGATGTTTGCTTACAAATTTATAAAAATATTAATAAAATCAATGATTATGATCGTGTTATTTTAGCACCTCATAATAAAGACATTAAATTTTTGAATAAAAAATTTTTAATGTTATTAAATGGTGGTAAGAAGACTTATTATAGTTGTTACGAGTGGTAGCTTCCAGAGAGAAAGCGCGTGCGGCCATGAACTCATACAGACTCTCGAAGAACGAAGACACGTAGCTCAACACAAACTCCCGGTCAGCAATATGCCGAGCGTTGATAGAGGACGTCGAATGTCGAAGGTGCATGACATCAACCAATGCCAGTCAGCAGAACAGCGAATCCGCGAGGCACTGAATCACCGGCACGAGATCTGGACGTCGAATTAGGGGGAAGAAACGAACAGCCGATGAGCAATGATCCCCCACTTACGATCCCCAAGACAGAGATATAAAAACCAAGGGAAGCGCATCCAGAAGACAGAAAGAAAGAGAACGAAGGCGGGGTCAGAGAGAGGACGGAAGCGAGGTACGAGGGACGAGGACGAGCGGATAACGAATTCACGAGAGGACGTCGATCGGTTGCATTGCGAACGCGTGTTAGGATTATCTCTCTCGCGCCTATAAGTATTTTAATAAATAACTCAAGTATACTTTAACTCTAGTTGTATTTCACTTCATCGTTTCGAGTCTCGGCTTCGAACGACACGAACACCTCAGAACCCTTCGTACGTGCGTGAACCGAGATAGGCTCAAACGTAACAATTTTCTGGTGCTAGGTGTGGGGTGTTCGTTAGAAATACATCTGAGTAAAATCGCGAAGTACGAACCGAATACGTGCTACTCAACGCTTGACAGGAAGGGAGGATGTTACACGTCTCCATCATCCTTATTGTGGTCTGCCTACAAGGGTAAGGAAAACTTTTAATACCCAATTATTGCACCCTGTCTCTCGTGGGGAATCACGTGACCAATAAGAAGCGAGTTAAAAGAAGGTAAAATTACGGGCTGTGAATACTGAGTGATTTTGGTTCGCGGAACACTTTAAATCTATCATGTTTAAGAAACTCTTGTCGCGTCGAAACATGAGGAATAACGAAGAATATAGCCTTGACTCCGCGTGGCAAAATGAAGCTGCCGGATTCGATCCCGACGTAGAAGTAACGCGATGCTCAGGGGCACGCCCTCGAACCCCCGGGTTTCGAACGACGGATCAGCTGAAGGCCGACATTAATGGTGCTCTCGCCTGTGCCGACATGGCAATAGCTCTATCCTCTCCCGAGGCTTTGGAAATCGCGAGTCGGAAGCTCGATCACGTTTTATCTGTGGGGGCCGGAGATCTGGGGATCAACGAGGTACAAATTATTACGAACTATAGAGAAGAATTCGCGGACAGATTACAAAAATGACCAAAAACGCAATCGAAATCCCCGAAACCGTCAAGAGAACTATTGCAGGCGACGTACTCTACCGGGAGGGCGTCGCCCGAGAAAAGTGAATTTAATAATGGGGGACTCCCGGCAGCGCCCAACGCCGCGAGCGTGGATCGCGACTTACTCTGTGCTCCGCACACAGCCACAGAAGCACCCAATGACTACATACCGAAGTGGGTAACGCCTGACCAAATACCAGAATTTAAGGCGAGAAGACTGTCGGGTTACAATCATTTCCTCGCGCACGCCAAAAGGGCTAGCGGATTAACAAATATAGAGCCACAACTAAAAACAGAGCTTCCAGGCTCTGGGGCAGGCTATATACCGATGCGTCAGCCCCTCGCCGAGCCACTGCCCGAGTCCATCGACCTCCCACCGCCACACCCGCGCGTCTCCCAGTCGAGAGACGCTGCGTGGACATTTTCACTGCAACAGGCTATGAACACGATTCCTCCGTTTGACGGCAATCCCGACTCGGTGGCATTCTTTTGCCGCGTTTTGCGCAATGTACTCAACGAATTTGGCCCGTCAGCAGAATGCTGGTTGATGAGCGCGTTAGCCTCCAAGTTTCGCGGACGAGCTGCGGATGGTTATATGTGCCGTATGAACCGTTTTACATCGGTCGAAAAAATACTCGAAGATAATACAATGAGGTACACGCACGCTGGAGGCGCCGACAGATTACTCGCCGAACTTAAGGTTATCAAACAAGAGAAAGAGGTGTTTGAAATTTCGAACGTTCATAGTGAACGAAAATTTTTTGCCATTTTCAAATTTAGCCGAATTTGGCTACTTAATACATTTAAAATCGGATAATAACTGTATTTCTTCACTTCTCACTCTTGCAGTCACCAGTAAACCACACTCCGGGGAATTCTAACCAGAATTAGAAACTTTAAGTTAATATTTCGTTCATTATGAACGTTCGAAATTCCAAACACGTAGAGAAAGGGAAAAGCGTCGGAAGTTATGGACAGTGCGTAGAAATCTTGCTGAATCGACTACTTAATACCTACAATGCCGATAGATTCCTACAAGATTTCGAGAAACTAACTTACAAAAACAGGGTTGACTCGGAAGCTCTCGATCAGTTTCTGTACGATCTTGAAGGGGATCTGCAACACCAAGTAACGGCCGCGAATCCCAAAACCCTGGTAGAGGCGATAACAGAAGCCGTAAGAGTTGAACAGAGAACTGGGGCACGACGCGTGGGGGCGCAGGCAGGCCGCACCTCCGCCGAAGGTATTCTAACCGAACTTATGGAAAAATACGCTAAACTAAAAGACGATAATTCGCAGGCCACGATTAGGAGGGCTCCCGCCAGGGATCGCTGCAGTGTATGTGGCATGGATAATCACCCCGAGGGTAGGTGCCAGTGTAGGGACGCGGAGACAAAATTTTGCATCTTCTGCCAAAAGAAGGGACATCAATATGGTGATTGTTACGCCCTACGAAGGAGCCTGAAGAACACGGAAGTCACCTTAGGGAATTTGGACAAACTGGGAGGAGCACCATCGCCACCGCCGCCACCGCAAGTGTTATATACCACATACCCAATGAGACAGGTTATCGCGTTATCGCACCCCGCAGTAGTATATACCGCGCAATCCATAAACGTAAAATCGCAGGAAGATCCGCCTGACGCGAATAGGCAATATACAAGAAACTACGAATGGCGACCTAACCGCTGTTGGAGATTGGATTACCGAATCAGTGGAAACCGAATCGACCTTATTACAATGGAAATGTCTGGGACGATCGTCCTAATCGCTATCAGCAAAACAATAACCAAGGCTCCTACAAAATCCGGGTGTACGAAGAGCCAAAGCTTCTCGGCGCCCGGCTCACTCCAGTGGACAATGTTGCAGGAATCAAGGGACCCGTCCTCCGTGTGGATCTCGGAGAAGGAGAGCGTGCTCGATAGATAGTACGTGGGTACGTTGATTCCGAAGCTCTCGTTGAGGGAGAGGTTCCTCTTCGGATCTATATGCAGAGGCACCTCCCTCAATGCAGACGGAAGAGCTCGACCGGCCGCGTCGAAGTTCGCCGCATAGAGGGGCGTAAGGCCACAAGCTGCGACGGTACCGAAGGTGGAAGTGATGAACCTCTCCTCCGCAGCCAGATCTATCACCGAGGGATGACCGGTAGGCGCACCCTTAATAAGGAAAGGAGGACCTCAATAAATAAAATAAAAAAAAAAAATAAATAAAAAAAAAATTAAGGGAAAAAGAAAAAAAACAAATGTGACTCTGTACACACCTGCAGCTGCGACCATACAACGCTTGGCGCCAGTCTCGTCGAACACCGCTCCCTCGTACTGATAAATAACCCGGAAGAACTCGTACATCGCAACCGGAGAACCTCAAAGCTTGCCTTTTTACTCATAAGTAATGATCGCACGATGGAATGAGCATCTTCATCGGCGACGGGCGGCGCGACCGCGGTAAACTAAACAAGAAAAAAGGGAGATTATGAATATAATTACTCGTAACAGAGAGGATCAAGATATTTATGTATACATATACTAATATATAAAGAAAGTGATAACATGTTAGTAAATACGGGTGGTCCAAATAAATTTTATTTATCCAAATAAAACTTATTTGAGGAATAATTAATAAAGAAAACAATGTTTCATAACAGTAACCTTAATTTGATAAATTAAAATTATAAATTAACTAAATTTCAATTGATATCTTAAATGAAGAATTGTTTTAAATCAAAGTATAATAAGTAGCATTATTTCAATTGATTTTAAATTAATTTTAATCAATCTATAAAATCTTTATTGTTAGTTCCCTCAATAACAATTGGTATAAATCTATGATTAATGTGAACCAAACCGAGTTATATTAATTCGAATTTGATTGAATCGACCAGGAACAGCATCAATTTTAATACCCAAAATAGGTAAAACACCTTCTACAAAATTAATAAATTTATGCAAATAAATACGTTAAAGGGTATTTACTATACGTTCTTCACATTATTATTAGTATTGTTTTAGTTTAAGTATATCTATACTCCGGACCTGCAAACAGGATTTATTTTTCTCTGCAAGGTTACTACAATGTAATATACTTCTGTAATGTACTCCTTATTAATAAACGTATAAAATTCAATTAATAATTAAATTTTAATTATATATTAAAATAATTTAAATTATAATATAATTCTATATTTAATATTTTTATATTAATAGCATTTATAACTAAGCTTCCTTTATTTATATTTCATGTACGACCTTTATATGTTATTAATTTCATATGAAAAACCGCTGCCAATACATTGGCACTTAGCTTCCTCAAAATAATGTATTTATTAATTTTTTTAAATTTTTTATCACAATAATTAATTGTATCATACCCAATTTTCTTTATTAATATTCGCAATAAATTAATATATATTTTTTTCGAAAATTCATTCTTGTTACACTTTTTTCGTGCGACAACCCGATATTTTTATAAATCAATTTTTTCAAAATATTATCATATGTTCAATTAGTTTTATTTTAAACCTCAAATATCTTTCGTCGTAATAGTTCGATTTTAGTGGACAACGAATTCAGTTTGAAGATATAAAAACAAAAATATAGTTCTCCCAAATTTTAGGACTATTGGTTGATTTTCTTAATATTGTTATCGCGTGCACCTTCAACTTTGGGTAATATTTTAAATCCATAATATTTTGAAAACTTAAAAATAAATTCGAACAAATTATCAAACTCTGTATTACATATATTCATTTATTACACATATGAATGTTTCTTATAAAGTCACCAATCAAGGCAATCAGTCAAGAGACTTTCCAAAAAGGTTACAACAGAAATACTGGCATATTCTGCAAGTAAAATGCAAACTTTTTCCCAATCAGTGTTCTATACAAAAATTTCGATATTTTGAGTAAAAAAAAAAAAATAAAGATAATCTTTTGAAATTTCAACCAAATATATTCTTCAATGAGTCTAATAAGGTTAAAACTTGATCGCGCTGTAAATTACCCTCAATAAAAAACAAAAGCAAGTGAACAACACGCACGCATAGCACATGTTATTTCCATTTTCTAGTATAGATATATCCAAAAGAATTACGAATTGAAAAGCAGGCTAAATCAGTTTTAACCTCGAATATCTCTGAAATTCATAAACGAATTCTTTTACTCTAAAAACGCATATAATAAATAATATATATTCTACATCTCCGCAAAAAAAAAAAAAAAAAAAAAAAAAATTAAAATTAAAACAAGTTTTCTCTAGTTATCAGGCGACAAATAAAATAACTTTGTAAAATAGGAAAATTTTGAATATCAAAAAGTAATCGTACGATCTTGATGAAAATTCACATACATAATATCTATATCACATACAAAATTGTCCAGAAATCTGTAGCTGATTCATAGAACCGTTCTCGAGAAATTACGGAAAAAAGTAAAAAAAAAAAAAAATTTTAACCTCAAATACCTCTTATGGACCAATTATTTTGCCCAAAGAACTCGACCAAGAGCTATCCAAAATCTACCTCCACAAGGAATTTTGAAGAAATTACGACTATTTTCCCTCCGGAATCGTTGGAAATACAAAACTCATTTTTTCATTTTTTAATTTTTTCTTAAAAACTAACCAATGGAATGGATTCAATTTTATACATATTATAGCTATTCATAATCTCCATTATCATGATTTTTCTCAAAAAAAAATTTGACCATTTAGTTTGGGAGTTATAAGCATTTAGGAAAAAAAACACGTTTTTGTTAAAAACGAATCAATTAGTCGTACAAAATTATTTTTTTTCCGAATTCGGAATAAAAAAAAAAAAAAAAAAAAAAAAAAAATGAGACCCGTCCGGTTAAAATCGACCGCGTAGATCAGAAAATAAAGCGGTATACATACACACACACACACACACACACACACACACACACACACACACACACACACACACACACACACACACACACACACACACACACACACACACACATACATACACACATTTTTTAAAATCATGTGACACAAACTTCTAAGACCTTTATTTACCAAAATTTTACTATTACAAAGCTTCCTCTATGAGGAAGCAAAAAGACTTACCACATGAACCGCGCAGTAGACGTGACGACTAGCAGGCCGATGCATGAAGGCACGGATTGCCGCCAAATCTTGACCCACATGATAAGGAATGAACTCCTGGTGAGCCCCTCCGCAAAACGAAGTATTAGCAGTCATAGCGATTTTGGAGAAAGGGGCACGACGCGTGGGGGCGCAGGCAGGCCCCACCTCCGCCGAAGGTATTTTAACCGAACTTATGGAAAAATACGCTAATCTAAAAGACGATAATCCGCAGGCCACGATTAGGAGGGCCCCCGCCAGGGATCGCTGCAGTGTATGTGGCATGGATAATCACCCCGAGGGTAGGTGCCAGTATAGGGACGCGGAGACAAAATTTTGCATCTTCTGCCAAAAGAAGGGACATCAATATGGTGATTGCTACGCCCTACAAAAAGCCCTGAACAACGGAGAAGTTACCCTAGAGAACCGAGACAAGCTGGCGGCACCATCCCCACCACAGCCACCACAAGTCGTATATACCCCGTACCCAATGGGTCCGGCTCCCCCAGTGACATACCCGACAGCAGGGTATCCCGCGCAACCCTCAAACGCTAACCCTCGGGCCGGACCGCGCGACATAAACAGACAAGACCCAAGGAATTACGAGGGCCGACTTGACCGCTATCCCAACAGGGACCCGAGAAATAACCGAGATTCGCGAATAAATTGGAGACCAGAATACCGACCCAATAACTATCGAAATCAGGGAGGCCGCGGAAATCGCGATGTGCGTTATCGTCCCAATTACAATGAAACTAACAGAGATGATCGCCCGAATCGTTATCCAAGAGATGGATATCAGGATCGCAACGAAGCTCGAAGATACCAGGATCGGAACAACGATCGACGTTATGATAACGGACGAAATGGCGCGGGAAATAACGTCAACAGCAAGGAGCCGAACAGGGAGAACGCGACCGGTCATTTAAACTTCCAGGATGCTCGGCGCCAGAGTCCTGCGGAACCGAGCAAGTAAAAGAGGAGGCAAGCGCAAGTAGACCCGAATACGCTATAAGATTCGCCCAGGCAGGACGCCGACCCCCCATAGTTAACGTGAGAAGCGCACATCTCAGAAGAAATAGGGGTCGATTTTATGTTGATACAGGAGCAGATGTGTCACTAATTAAGCAAGAGTGCGTTAGAAAAGGAGCTATAAATACAGAAAAGTTAGTTACTATAAGTGGCATCACGCCTGGTAAATGCGTGACTCTAGGAAGCGTAAATGTAGCATTAAGCGGACTCCCCTGCGAAGCGCACGTAATTCCTAATGATTTCCCCATAGATACAGACGGACTGTTGGGGTGGGATATGTTAGCTAAACACGGCATTAAAGTCAATGCCGCTAACAAATGCATAGAGGCAGGGCAATTAGTCATACCCTTTGAGAGGGAAGAGGAATTTATAATCCCGCCACATACAAGGCAGGTAATTTACGCGAGAGTCCAAAATAAAGAGGATAAAGTAGGGCTAGTCCCCTTACAAAAATTGGGGCCCAAGGTATTATTTGGGAATTTCATAGCCGAAAATAGAGATGGTAAAGTACACGCACTCTGCTACAATATCAGCGAAGAGCCCATACGAATTAAGGCTCCGACAGTCACGTTAGAACCCTGCGAAGTGATGCGCGAAAAGGACGAAGTATTCAGCAGACCAAACATAGATGATTTCAGTGAACAGGAACACGCGAACGTCCTTCGCTTGCTCTCGGACGATGAAGAGGACCGAGCAACAAAAGTATTCAAGGCGCTAGACCCCGACACTCTAAAGGACCTAAATGAAGAGGAAATAGCGCATATTAAAGAATTAATAAGGGAACAGCCACATATTTTTGGATTACCAGGAGAAAAATTAAAAGCGACGCATTTAGTGACGCATAAAATAGTGACCACAACAGACGAGCCAGTACGAGCTAAGAGGCCTCGCCACCCGCCTGCTATAAAGGAGGAGATGCAGCGGCAAATATCCAAATGTTTAGAGGAAGGGGTGATTAGACCCTCTGATAGCCCTTACTCATCGATGATGTGGGTAGTCCCCAAGAAAAGTGGAAAAAATGGAGAAAAGAGATGGCGAATGGTGACAGATTTTCGCCAATTAAACGAGATAACTGTAGGCAATAGTTACCCGCTTCTACTTACAACAGATATTATAGAATCCGTAGCAACGGCCCAATATATTACGGCGATTGATTTGAAAACAGGATTTTACCAAATTCCAATGGATCCGGAAGACGCGCACAAGACTGCTTTCGCCGGATCGTACGGACACTACGAGTACACGCGAATGGGCATGGGCCTGCGCAACGCGCCCGCTACCTTTCAGGGCCTATGGACCTCGTATTGAGTGGACTACAGGGGGTAGAATTATACGTCTATCTAGACGATATAATAGTCTTCGCGACGGACTTAGAGGAGCACGGGAAGAAATTTAGGCGACTTATGAGAAGACTAGACGACGCCAACCTCACTATAGAGCCAAGTAAATGCCAATTCTTGCAACGGGAGGCTAGCTTTCTGGGTCACATTGCCGGCAACGGGAAAATACGACCAGATACGAAGAAGATCGAAGCAGTACGCAATTTTCCCGTCCCTACAAGCAAAAAGAAAATCTAACAGTTCCTAGGATTAGCAGGATATTATCGCCGATTCGTAGAAGGATTCGCAAAAATAGCCTGGCCCCTATCAAATCTATTAAGAGAACGCGATCATATGGGCAAGCAGCCGTCTGTATGGGGGAAAGCCGAGCAACAGGCGTTCGAAAAAATAAAAGATGCGCTCTGCAGCAAGCCCGTCTTGATGGCGCCCGATCTATCAAAGGAATTCATCATAACAACAGACGCAAGCGACTTTGCCCTAGGAGCCATACTAGGACAAGGTGAAATAGGAAAAGACCATGCCTGCCAGTATGCCTCTCGTTGCCTAAGGGGACCAGAGCTACGTTATTCGACATACGATCGAGAGCTCCTTGCTATTGTTTTTGCGAAAGAAGAGTTTAGGCCCTTCTTATACGGTCGAAAATTCACGGTTATTACAGACCACGAGCCGCTGAAGCATTTTCATAACATCAAGAAGCCGGACTTACGGTTCAACCGGCTGAAGGCGGAACGTTGCGGCTACGACTTTGAAGTTATTTACAGACCGGGACCGCGAAACTGCAACGCAGATGCTCTATGCAGGAACCCAATCATACAGGAGGGGCAAGAAAATCCGGATCAACCCCGGGTAAAACTCTACGAATTAGCGGAAAGACAAGAGAAAGAAGACAATTACAACAAATACGATCCCCCGGCGAGGATATTGTACGCAACAAGATCTACCACAAGGCATGCCAAAAGAGATCGCGGCGAAAACGGCGCCCAAATATCGGGTAGCGGGGAAAGCTCCGGTGATCTACGGGAGAAAAAGATACCCAACTTAGACGCCTCAACAGACTCAGATGAACGGGAAGGCTCGTCAACGGGACCCGGATTACCGAAAGGGCTCGGATACGGAAACAAGGACTCGAGGGCCGAAAAGGCGGAGATACCGGAGACAAACTGAAGGAAGAACAGGCCGCAGGCTTCCCGTATGTGGGAAGATCCCTCAAGGCACAGAACCGGACAGAAATTCAGTAATAGCTCAGGCAGAGGAGAATAAAGAGCTAGCATACTTAAGGAAGGAGCGTAACATGCGAGATGGGATCCACATAGCTAGTACGCCATTAACCTCAGCCGCCAGGCCAGTCCCAGCCGCCCCGCGGGCCCAACCACTTATATACGGGCAACGACCCCCGTTCGGCGAAACTACTGATAGCACACCTGCAAGTGAAATAAATCTTAACGAGATCTCATTACCAGGTGAATCAAGTGGTCAGCAAGGCATGCCAATTGTTCTGCTTCCAAGAATAAATCCCGAAGCATTAAGCCAAAAGGAAAGGGAAAATCAAAAGGAAACTGAATTCCCGATCTTATACAAAAAAGGAGAATTTCTCGCTGTACGTAATGTTGACGACGGCTTTTGGCTCTGTCGGTTAAACCGCGACATACTCAAATCAAGAGGCCAGGTGCGCATGCACTGGCTTACAGAATCAGACGGCAATAAACAGGTGTACACGCTGTCTTATCACAACAACATAGAAATCGAAAGCATATTGACTAATGTCAATCTGACGAAGATATCGAACTACAGATATCACCTGCCCAAATCGGAGTGGGAACGGATAGACGAGATATTGAGTGAATCCATCGAAGCGGAACCCAACCCCACGTCAATAGGATTGGGGCCACGGTCATTAAGTAATAGTAAGATCTCAAACATTCCGCGCTTAGAGGCGAAATATCCCGGCACACCAATGGCTGGTCTGACCGGAAGACAGGAGTTGGATATAGGACGATCGGGACCCAAGGCTGCCCAAAAAAGCAACGAGGGGAATGAACTCCTTCTCGAAGACACGTTGGGTTCGCAAAATATAGGCTCCGCGAGCGAGTCCGTAAAAGACAGTTCCGTTAAAAGAGGGGCCATAGTAAAGTTCATGGTGGAAATGGAGGAAAGAGAGAAAAACGGCCGATCAGGGTTCCGTATAGACATACGGGAAACACCCGCTCATCCGGAGGCGGACGCCCAACCTCAGGGCAACTCTACACCCCATCAGGGACCGACAGCTCAGGATTCACGCCTGACGTGGGACGAAAGTTCAGCAGCGATCTCGCCAATAAAAAACGCTAGTCCCGCGGGCGAAAGACGGGAGATTCAACCAGAAAGCGAAGAGGACGTGGCACCTGCTACGGGAATGCCATCCTACACCGAGGATCTAGAGGTGACCCCGACGCACGCAGGGTACGATTCACGCCAGGGGTACTATCATGTCACCCCGATAAATGATGGAGATATCAGCATGAAGAGCATAAACGATGACGGCGCGGCGTCGGAATCGACTAAAACGAATCCCGGCACACGGGCCGAGGGCATTGACCAAAGGTTTAACACCCCCGGAACCATGAACCCGGTCGAAGAATCGGAAACCGGACTTTTTACTGATAGCGAGCCGGAAACTTCTCCTCCCAAGGGAAATAATCCGTCACTGGACCAGCGAATTGGATCAGGCGGGCCAAGTCCTGCGAAAGCTACCAACGAGGAGGAACTAGCGAGCGACTCTTGGGATGGTGATCCACCGTCAAACCACCGCGAAAAGGAAGGGAACGCGAGCCGAGGGGTCCCCAGCCTTATGGAAGTCAGCAACGAAGGCCCCCCGTCGACTTCAATACAGGGGTTCTACCTGATTAAAGCACTGCAATTAGATACATCCCCGGGAGAAATACGAGCAAGGTTATTAGAGAGCTCGGCTCTGGCGTCCTGTGGAAACCCCCTGGAGGCCTGCCGTATTCTATCAGACATCAACGAGTATGCTGATGGAGACTGCATTTACATATTCTCACAGGAATACAAGCAGAACGTATGCGTACATTTCCACGTAAACGAGCGGGTGAGGTTCCTCCACTATAAGGCAAACGAAAGCCCCGAATTCGCACACATAAACCTAAAAGGGGTTCACTACACCCCATATCTCCCTACAACGGAAAATACCCCCGATCAGCTTGAACGCAATAGAACGTCCGACGGAGCCATGGACGAGACCCGTATAGAGGAGGCACTCCCAACTCCCGCGCACTGCACGGGATTAATGACTCGATACCTAGTAGCCGAAGCACGACCATCACACATGCTGCCCCCATGGCTAATAGACAGGGCCAGCGAGGGGACATTTACACACGTACAACTACTGGATGAACAACCATTCGCGTACAAGGAAAATTTAGTTTACTTAATACCAACGGAGTTATATTTCGAAACGGAGGTACTACAGGCCCTTCTAGAGCGACGATACATCTCGGAAGATGACCTAAGAGGGTCACCGCAGGCCATAGGGAAAATACACCTTACGGAGACAAGTAGAGGTCGAATATTGGGAGTGTTTGTCAAAACACACATAGATAGTAAAGCCATGCGACCCGATATAAGGCAATGTATTCGCACGTTAAAACAGTTGGTCCTACAGTTCGAGATAAGATCCATAGGCATTATCAGGGACTTAGCCGTACTAACTTTGGCCGATTGGAGTTTTCTTATCGAGCAATGTAATCAAACGTTCAAAGGGATTGATATCACGATAGTCTTCTTTAAAAATAACCTCCCAGTACCAAAAGTGGAGGAGCGTTACCGGATCATTAAAGAATATCACGAATCGGCTATAGGTGGTCATAACTAAAACCTATGATAGACTGGCCCACGAGTATTACTGGAGGAATATGCAATCGGATGTGCGACAGTTCGTACGGGCCTGCCCGGACTGCCAAACCGACAAACTCGTCCGGGTAAAGACACAGCTTCCTATGATAATAAGTGACACACCCTCAAAACCGTTCAGCAAAATTTCAATAGACTTTGTGGGGCCGAAGGAGGTGACTAAACTAGATAACCAATACATTCTGACAATACAAGATAATTTCAGTAAATACTGCATACTCGCGCCAACCAAGCAAGCTACGGCGGGAGAAGTGACTCGCGTGCTGACGGAGAAACTAATCAGCTACTTCGGGGCCCCAGCAGTTATTATATCCGACCAAGGAACCCACTTTGTGAACAAGATGATGAACGAATTTGCGAAAGCCTTTAAGATAAATAAATTCTGCACTACAGCTTACCACCCGCAGTCAAATGGGGGAATCGAGAGAATGCACCACACACTCAACGAGTATTTGAAAATGTACCTGAACGCATGCGAAAACTGGGACGAGTTATTGCCACTAGCGCAACACTCGTATAATGCCACGGTACATGAAGGATTAGGTTATAGCCCGCACGAGGTAGTATTTGGAGACCGGGCCCGAACCCTCTCTAGTTTCCCCCCACGAGAGGAACTACTAACCTATAGCGAATATCTAGCTGACGCTACATAATCGTTAGCACAGCTGAGAACATTGCCGGCCATGAACTTGGCCCAAGCGAAATAGAAATCCAAATTTTACTACGACCACAAGCAAAACCTCCGCCACTTCCGCGAAGGGGAAATGGTATATCTCATGAAAAATCCCAAACACGGCAAAATGGACCGGGAGTTTGTGTTGGGCTACGTGTCTTCGTTCTTCGAGAGTCTGTATGAGTTCATGGCCGCACGCGCTTTTTCTCTGGAAGCTACCACTCGTAACATAGTACAGATTATGCGACTCATAAAGGTGTTGATCAAAGTGATGACAACATTCATCTACTTTTTCCAATAGAAACATTAAACAATGTTTATGAAGATTTGCCACCTCATAAATTAGATTTAAAAGTTAATGCTATTGTTATGTTAATTAGAAATTTGAGTATACACGAAGGTTTGGTAACAGTACTAGACTTAAAATAACCAAATTATTTAGATATAATATTGAAGCAGAAATATTAACAGGAGAAAAAGTAGGTAATAGATTTTTTATTTCAAGAATTACATTAAATACAGGAGAATCTTCTTCATTACCGTTTATTCTTTATAAAAAACAGTTTCCATTAACATTCGCATTTTGCATGACCATTAATAAATCTCAGGGACAAAGTTTTGATTATGTAGGGTTATACATCAAAAGGCAATTATTCTCACACGGTCAATTATATGTTGCTTTACCAGGATGTAGAAATCCAGATAACATATATATACAAAATAATTTAGAAAATTCATTAGAAATTGAAAATATTGTTTCGGAAGAAATTCTTGATAATTAAAAAAAACAATTAGTTATATAAGTTGTCACGGGGTGGATTTTCGGGCTAAGGCACGTTTCACCTGTGTACTTAGCGGTTCAAATCCATATCTCTCGGTTCCACTCCCGGAGATGTAATAGCCAGATTAGGTAACGGACGCTACAACGTCGTGTAATGTTCACCTAATCTGGTTACTTACCGTGCAACACGCAAGTCGAAGACTTGCGCTCTGTTTCTCACCAGTGACTCGAACTCTCCTCTCGTTCACTGGTTCGTGTGCCGGCTGCTCAGATGAAACGATACGTTTTCTCTTACGTAACGACCGCGGAGGCGGCGGGGAACGGGGAATGACTAGGTCGCGAAATAATAACTCGAGCAGTTAAAGTTAATAATAAAAGAGCTATGATTTATTAAATAAAAGAAGTTGTGGTTTGATAATAGATCAGATATATAAAAGAATTGAATTTCGATTCGCGTATTCCCTATCTAAACGGTGCGCCAGCACGTTACCTCTGACGTCAGCTGCCTCGGAGACTGACGTCACGCTCACGGTAATTTACGCCGCGCACGTAAGGTATAATACGCCTCACGTATGCGGTATTCTACGTCACGTACTCGTCGTCTACGCGAGTGAGAGAGCGGTCGAGCTCGCATGTCGCGACACACACACACACACACACTTAACCTAGTCTGAGAGAGAACAGGCTACTAACGCATGTCGTCTGCGCACTTCTTATGCGCACTTGCCGGTTACAAACTGCCGGCAAGCTAAATCATTGTCGGTGACCTTCTAAGGTTGATGACCCGAGCCTGTGCTCTCTCTACGCTCGCTCTCTCCGCACAAGAACGCCTATTCGGGGCCGCTGTCCAGGGGGCGACGAGCCTGGACAAACGGTTACGCGTACTTACTCGCGACGCGGTTGATACGTGCACGCTTACCGTTATTGTAGGTTAGATTCGTACGGTGTGGCCTAGGTTCCTCGCGGACATCCTTGCTGCTCATCTGGCTTCGTACTATCAACTCTCGTGATACTCTCTGCTGCTCTCATGCCAGACGAACAGCCTTACTGCATGAGGATGTTGCTGGTTTGAGAGTGCGACAGGTGATCCTAGCCTGTAGCATTATCTCTGAGTTCTTCTCGTATTTCCGTCAGAAGTACAGAATAATACGTCCCTCGAACAATGATATTAGCCTCAGGATGCATCACGCCTGCATTCCTGAGGTTGAAACAGTGAAACACTTCACTACTTATCGCGGGAAACGCGATCTCTCCGCGAATTCACTTCCGCGCGCGTTTCTGTCCGAACGATAACAACAAGATTGATGCCGGTCGCGTCTGTGCCGGTACCTTCGTCATGCTCTCGATACAGCTCCAATACTGCATCGAGGCGCCATCTAACGTTCGTTACTACGAACATATATATTGCCGATTTATTATCGACGTCGGTACGGCAGGCCGTGACAAAGTAAATATGTATATATATTTATTGCATATATTTATTAAAAAATATGTTCATATGTATTCAAAAACCAAATTTCTCAATATAAAATATACGCAATAAAAGTATAAAATAAAGGAGAAATTATTTGAATTATAAGAGATTTTAATAATTAGCTAAATGAAAATTGTATATAAAATTTAATTAAGTTTCGATTTGATCCATATAAAAATACATATAAAATCAAAGAAAAGATTTTTAAATCAAAATTTTTAAAGTGATTATGCTCTTATATTTTCAAAAAACAAATTTCACAATATAAAATACGCAATAATACTATAAAATAAATGATGAAATGTCTAAACGAAATCGGTATACGAAATTTATTGAAGTTTCAGTTTATACATAAAATAATAAAAATAAAATACAACAAAAGATTTTTAAATCAAAATTGATAGCGTAAATGTACTTTTATAGATTCAAAAAAAGCACTACCTTGAAAATAAATAGGTTCAAAGTCTTCAAGGTCTTATTTTTCAAAGATGGGGGGTTGACGATCGGAGCGTGTAGGGGGCAGCCCCCCTAGTATATATATATATATTATATATGGGATGTTTCAGGTGAAGTGAGCATGTCAAAATTTTAAAATCGCTCAAAACTCGTTTATTTTTAGTTTTTCATGAAAAAACATGTTCCTCAAATTTTAGGTCGATATTTGCATAAATCAAAAGTTATACAACATTGAAAATTCAAAGTTTTTCAATTTTTTGGTTAAAATCCAAGTTTATTCATTTTTTTACTCAAAATCGTGAAACTTTTTATATAGAACATTGATTGGGAAAAAGTGTGCATTTTATTTGTAGAATACACCAGTATTTTTTTATGACTCGTTTTGAAAGTCTCTGATTGGTTGGGTTGGTTTTTGGTATACCTTCATCGCCCAAAAGTAAGGACTACGCCAGTACCAAATTTCTCCACCAAAGTTTTTTTGAATTCTTTGGACAAAATACTTTAATTTAAAAAAAAAAGTTTATGGCCAAAGCTAAAGCAAAAATTCTTCAGCACATTGAAAATTGATAAATACCATAAAAATGTTAAATCATGCAACCGTAAGCCATTCTGTGATTGAGTATCATTTGAAGACTTTATGTCACTTATCTTGCTACAAAATTTTGTATTAGCAGTAAATGTACATTAAAAAACTAATTTGATTTGTCGAATGCTTCATACAATATATTTAGCAATGTGCTCAAACCTTACTTACTTTGAATTTTCTGAATAGATATTATAACTGACTGAAATCAGAGTTACCGGTACCTGGATCAAGAATTCATTCTAATCTTGAATCACTACTTTCTTAATATTCTATAAGTATTTCTATAATATACTACAGTAATACTATATAAGTACTTTTTATAATGATTCAAATGCGTCGTTGTATATATAAAAGATTGTGTATCAGAAATTACTGAAATAATCGAAATTGGTAGACTCAAAGTATTAAACTCACGAATAAGTCTAAATAACAACAGCAATCTTGAAATTTCCGCATTATATCAATGTCATGATTTACCGCGCCTTGAATTTATTTTGAATGTAAAATCATTTATCAATAGCAAAAGAAATACAAAAAACCACCTGATTATTGGTGATTTTAACATCGATATTATGAAAGAAGATGAATATAGCTTAGAATTATTAGACAATGTGATGGAAAAGGGTTTCTTCCCGGGTTTTATACATACAACTAGACCAAATGATAGTGGCGGAAGCGGTACAGCATTGACAACATGTACATAAAAGCTACATCTATAGACACTAAAACTTTTAAACTCTCGATTCCTTTTACTGATCATTATCCACTTTTCTTGAAACTGAATAAGCCACCAACATTAAAACAAGAAAATATCCAGTATCACTATAATTACTATAAACTTTCAAGTATAGCCATTACAAAAAATTGGAATGTTATAGAGGCAATGCATGATCCTGATGAAGCTACCGTATTCTTGGTAACTGAAATACAAGACTGCTTAGAAAAGTCTAAAGAAGCGCATAAAACAAAAAATAACAAGAGATATCCAAGGAAGGATTGGATATCTAAAGCAATAATGATCTCGTGTGAAAAGAAAGAACTACTATATATTAAAATGCGCAATGAACCAAATAATAATCTAATAAAATTAGAATATAAGAATTACACAAAGAGGCTGGACAAAGTTATTAATGAGGCAAAAATAAAACATGAAAGAAATTTAATTAAGAACAATATCAATAATACCAAGCAACTTTGGAAATACATAAACAAAAAAATGGGAACCAACTTGAAAAAGAATAACACAATAAATAAGATCATTTTAAATAACAATTGCACAATAGAGGATCAGACGCAAATTGCCAATCATATGAATTCGTACTTCTGTAGAATTGGAAAAGATCTAACTAACACCATTATAAAACCCCAGGGTAAGCATTTACAATTACCAGCAATGAACATGAATACAATTTTCATTAAACCAACTAGTAACGAGGAAATTCTTCAAATAATTAATAACATGAAAATAAAAAATGGTGGGGTAGATAACATTACTACCAAAACACTAAAAATACTATCATATCAAGTTGTTAATGCACTAACATATCTTTAATCTTTGTATTGAAAAATCAACATGACCTCAAACGCTTCAAACAGCTGAGGTAGTTCCTATTTTTAAATCGGGTAGTAAAATGGATACATCAAACTATAGACCGATATCTCTAATTTCTAACGTAGCAAAGATATTTGAAAAAATTGTATATGTTCGTTTACAATCATTTTTGGACAGTAATAATTTGTTAGCGCAGAATCAATTTGGATTTATAAAAAAGAAAGGTACCGAAGATGCTCTTAGTTACTTAATGAACATAATCTATAATAAATTAGACAAAAGTAAACCAATAGCTATTGCATTTTTAGATCTAGCAAAAGCTTTTAATACTGTCAACCATGCTATTCTTTTAGACAAATTATATAATTATGGAATAAGAGGTAAAGCGCATGCACTTATATCTAACTATCTTAGTAACAGAAAACAAAAAGTAAGAATAGGAACAACTCAAAGCTATTATGAAACGATAACTACAGGTGTGCCGCAAGGTACTATACTAGGGCCACTCTTATTCATAATTTAGGTAAACGATTTACTAAAAAACAGAACAGATAGTACCATCTCATATGCGGATAATACAGCTATTATTTCAACAGATGAAAACTGGGAGAAAGTTGAAAATAAAATGAACAAGTACTTAGAAGATATAAATATCTGGCTAGCACTTAATAAACTACCACTAAATATAAAGAAAACTGTGTACATAACTTTTGGTAACTATTGCGATAGTGTTCCCGAAGATATGAACATACGCATACAGGGTACTAAATTGAGCAGGGTAGAATACTGTAAATATCTAGGTATAATTATTGATTATAGGCTAAAGTGGCATAAACATTGAATATATAATAAAAAAAACTAAATATATAATATATATACTGTACAAATTATCAACATATATGCAATCTGACACACTTAAGACAATATATTATGCACTTTTTCATAGTGTCATTAGCTATGGAAATATTGCATGGGGTGGTGCATATAAAAACAACTTAAAATTACTACAAAACATCCAAAATAGGATTTTAAAAATTATAAACAAAAATATTTTCAATCAAGACAACCCCTTGAATCTAAAACAAATTTTTGCTTACGAATGTGTAACGTATCATTATAATGAACTTAAGAATTTATACTTAAGTTTAACATCGACTAGCAAAACTAGAAATAAACTTATAATACCACCAAAGTGTTCGAAAACTGTTAGTGATAAAGATAACTATGTCAGAGCGATACAAGTATTTAATTGTCTTCCGAAATCTAATCCAAATCTTAAAGTTCTAGATATCGCAAGAAATTATAATAAGAAAAAGCTAAAAATTTGGATTGGTACTAATATATTTTAGAATTTAAACAAAAAATTAAATAAATAAATAAATAAATAAATAAATAAAAATTTAACTTTCCAGTATGGGTGAGATAATCAATGTGGACCAAATATATTATTTATAGTGGAATCTTTGATTCCATGCCCAGTTTGTAAGTTACTTAAGTTTTTTTAGTTTTAAGTACACCGGACCTATGTACAGGTAGCTATGTCTACCTCTATAGGATGTTTGCTGCTTCATACATATAACTATGTCCTGAAGTAAGCAATAACGTGTAATACAACATGTACTACTCTGGTTTAAATAAATAAATAAATTTTTTAACCCATTAACGCCCACGGGGGCACTTTTTTCACCACTTCTTCAGAGTTCTCTAGATGGGATAAATTTGGGCCTAAAAAATTTTTGAAAACATGAAATTCATAGTTTTCATCGATCTTTCCAATGGAGACATTCAAAATTAGAAAAAAAAATTTTTATTACTCAAAAATGAAGTTTAAGTGTGTAACGGGCTAAAAGCTGTCCTCGATGCGCTATATCTCAACGCGGACTTGCCGATGAACGGCGCAGCAATTAACAGGCGCGAGCATTACTCGTGCCAACCCTCGATGATTAGCGGCTCGTCAGCTCCGTGCTGTTGCTCGCCGTCGGCTGCTTTCAGCAGCAGCCGCGCCTTTTCGCTCCGTTACAACGCGCGACTTCGTCGTCGCGTTCTCTCTCGAGCGTGCTGCCCCAGCTGCTCAGTTATCACGCGAGTACTACGTACTCGCGACCGCGGAGGCCGGCGGTATTCTTCACCGTGCCACCGAATAGGGAATTGAAAGTAGGATGCGTGAAATAATACGCGAACAAGTAAAAGCAACGAATTATCTTTATTGCCTCTGGAGGCTGTTCACTATTTATACGCGCGGTGCGTACTCTAGGTACGCGCCGATTCGGGTCTCCGCTTCCTGGATGCTCGTCGTCCGCGGGGGAAGCGCGCGCTCGCTTGGCCAGGACTTACCTCCTCAGTTGCAGCGAGAAGGCGCGGTTGAACGCGCTCGGCGGTGCCTGCTGCAGCGCGTCTCTCTCTCTCTCTCTCTCTCTCTCTCTCTCTCTCTCTCTCTCTCTCTCTCTCTCTCTCTCTCTCTCTCTCTCTCTCTCTCTCTCTCTCTCTCTCTCTCTCTCTCTCTCTCTCTCTCTCTCTCTCTCTCTCTCTCTCTCTCTCTCTCTCTCTCTCTCTCTCTCTCTCTCTCTCTCTCTCTCTCTCTCTCTCTCTCTCTCTCTCTCTCTCTCTCTCTCGTTCCTGCAGTATCGGCCGTGATGCTCTCTCTCACTCGCTCCCGTGAGTGAGCTCCGCCGACGCTGCTCTCTCTCGCTCTTTCGCTGCCTCGGTCGAGTGTGGCTCTCTCTCTCCCTGCCCTCAACCACCGGCGAACGAGGTTCTCGGAGCCGTGCTGCGTCTCTCTCTCACTCTCGTGCACTACACTGCACCCACTCCGCGATCCTCGGGCACTTCACTTCGACTCTCTCTCTCTCTCTCTCTCTCTCTCTCTCTCTCTCTCGTTCCTGCGAGTATCGGCCGCGATGCTCTCTCTCACTCGCTCCCGTGAGTAAGCTCCGCCGACGCTGCTCTCTCTCGCTCTTTCGCTGCCTCGGTCGAGTGTGGCTCTCTCTCTCCCTGTCCCTCAACCACCGGCGAACGAGGTTCTCGAAGCCGTGCTGCGTCTCTCTCTCTCACTCTCGTGCACTACACTGCACCCACTCCGCGATCCTCGTGCACTTCACTTCGACTCTCTCTCTCTCTCTCTCTCTCTCTCTCTCTCTCTCTCTCTCTCTCTCTCTCTCTCTCTCTCTCTCTCTCTCTCTCACTACAAGACGACGCGCACGGGGGGCGAGCAGCTGCCGCAGCTACGACAGAAGCGATACTCCCGGGCTCTGTCTTTCGCTCTCCTTCCCCCTCGCGCAAGGTTGTCGCGAGTTTTCCATTTTAGTGCTCATTGTGTAGCGTAGTTGCGCTCGGTACTTTCCGCACAGCTACACGTGCGAGCAACTACACACACACACGCAAGCCCCCGGAGAAATACGAGGACAAGCCCGACTCTAGTTGCGAATCCTCATGCCGCAATTGTCGGCCTTGCCTTCTCCAAGGCCGTGGTATGTTTATGTTTTCGGTCAACTACCTGTGTCTATACCGTGCGTCGGAGATCGGCTCGATCCGAGCTCAAGTGTAAAAAATACAGAAAATTTTTTTTTTATTGGATTTTTTAGCAACTGTCCGTTATGTAATCATCTTGAAACCAATTTAGAAGGTGGAGGGATTGTCTGAACTTCAAAAAACTGTCCTTGGAAAGTCAATTCTGTCACCAGAATGTTCCAAAATGGCTTCCGAAACGAGAAATTTCGCTCATTATGTTTAGAACTCTTTAGAACTCTTTAACTAAAAAACTATAAGCTATTCGAAAAAATGATAATTACAAAAAGTGCTTAGAATTCATCAAAGAATACAATAGAATTTTTGCAGAATTTTCGGAGACAATTTTGAAAATTTTTATACTCGAACTTTTCATAAATTTAAAAAAATTCAAGAAAAATTTTGAAAAAATTGTAATGCATTCTTTGATGAATTCTAAGCACTTTTTATGGATTGTAATTTTTTCTGAAAGTTGATAGTTTTTGAGGAAAATAATCTCTAAAAAAAAAATACACGAAAATTATCTTATCATTTTTTCGACTTAGGGTTTAGTTTATTTATAATAAGCTCATAAATATTTGAAAATTAGTATTTTATTTTTATATTTTAGTCAATCAATTTTGGTTCAAAAGTTGAGAAACAAAATTATAACGTTTATGAAGAAAAGGATTATTTAGAGTATTATAAATAATTAATGCTAATATTTTTGAGTATGAAAAACTAGTGCACTTCGTTGATAATCGATAAAATATAAAAAAGTGTGCCTTTTTCAAATTGTTTTCAGAAAACGCAAGTAGAAGCAGTTAGCTGAGTTTCAGATATTGCGGGTGTAAAATACTAATTTTCAAATATTTATGAGCTTATTATAAATAAACTAAGCCTTAAATCGGAAAAATGATAAGATAATTTTGGTTTATTTTCTTTTTTTAAAGGTTATTTTCCTCAAAAACTATCAACTTTCAGAAAAAATTGCAATCAATAAAAAGTGCTTAGAATTCATTAAAGGATGCACTAGAATTTTTTCAGAATTTTTCTTGAATTTTTTAAATTTATGAAGAATTCGAGTATAATAATTTTCAAAATTGTCTCCAAAAATTCTGCAAAAATTCTATTGTATTCTTTGATGAATTCTAAGTTCTTTTGTAATTATCATTTTTTTCGAAAAAATTATAGTTTTTTAGTTAAAGCGTTTTAAACATAATAAGCGAAAATTCTCGTTTCGGACTACATTTTGGATCATTCAGGTGACAAAATTAACTTTCCAAGGACAGTTTTTTGAAGTCCAGGCAATCCCTCCACCTTCTAAATTGGTTTCAAGATGATTACATAACGGACAGTTGATAAAAAATCCAAGAAAAAAAAATTTTTTCTGTGTGTTTTACACTTAAACTTTATTTTTGAGCAATAAATTTTTTTTTCTAATTTTGAATGTCACCATTGGAAAGATTGATGAAAAATCTATGAATTTCATGTGTTCAAAAATTTTTTAGGCCCAAATTTATCCCATCTAGAAAGCTCTGAAGAAGTGGTGAAAAAAGTGTTCCTGTGGGCGTTAATGGGTTAAAAAATTTGAATCATTATAAAAAGTACTTATATAGTATTACTGTAGTATATTATAGAAATACTTACATAATATTAAGAAAGTAGTGATTCAAGATTAGAATGAATTCTTGGTCCAGGTACCGGTAACTCTGATGTCAGTCAGTTATAATATCTATTCAGAAAATTCAAAGTAAGATTTGAGCACATTGCTAAATATGAGGCGTTTCACGTCAGCTCTCTAGGCGCGACGCGCGAGTGCGAAATCATGCTGTTTTCAGCTTGTGTTTGAAGGGCTAAGATGTATCTAAAAAACATAATCCCCAAGTGATTTCGATGTATTTTTTCCTCAGCTTTCCGATGGTGCTATTAGTTTCTCAAAAATTGTCAATTCTAAGTATTTCGCGAATAATATCTCGAAAAAATCCAAAAACCCCTACGTAGAAAAAGGCTATATCCATGTAAATATCCTCCTCTTTCGATCTAGCAGGTCAAAAAAAATATTAAAAATATAGTTTTTGAGATATAACACGTTTTATGCTTTTTGAGGTTAAAAATTTTGAGAAACTGATAGCACCATCGGAAAGCTGAGGAAAAAATACATCGAAATCACTTGGGGATTATTTTTTTTATATACATCTTAGCCCTTCAAACACAAGCTGAAAACAGCATGATTTCGCGCTCGCGCGCCGCGCCTGGAGAGCTGACGTGAAACGCCTCATATATTGTATGAAGTATTCGACTAATCAAATTAGTTTTTTAATGTACATTTACTGCTAATACAAAATTTTGTAGCAAGATAAGTGACATTAAGTCTTCTAATGATACTCAATCACAGAATGGCTTACGGTTGCATGATTTAATATTTTTATGGTATTTATGAATTTTCAATGTGCTCTAGAATTTTTTCCTTAGCTTTGGCCATAAACATTTTTTTAAAATTAAAGTATTTTGTCCAAAGAATTAAAAAAAACTTTAGTGGAGAAATTTGGTACTGGAGTAGTCCTTACTTTTGGTGGATGAGGGAATACCAAAAACCAACCAATCAGAGACTTTCAAAAAGAGTCATAAAAAAAATACTGGTGTATTCTACAATTAA